>JAANSK020247941.1:0-23543 GCA_011763485.2 Isoetes engelmannii
TGTATGTGATGTGTACATAGAGTGCTTGGAAGGTGGAAAAAGGAGATTTTGGAAAATGAGGAAATGATTCGTGTGCTATCTGTACATAAAATACATAGGATACGGATGATGTTTTGAATCATCTGTATGTGATGTGTACATAGAGTGCTTGGAAGGTGGAAAAAGGAGATTTTGGAAAATGAGGAAATGATTCGTGTGCTGTCTGTACATAGGAACTGCATAATTGAGAAAGGAGAAAAAGGACTTGCATACCGTCTTGTATATATGTCACTGTGGATACCATCTGCTTGTGTGCATTCTTGCATGGGAATAGCCCCCCGGCTTTAGGCCATGGAGGAGTATATTTGGAATCCGCAAAGCGGAGGGTGTTCGAATCCCCCTGCTCATTTTCGTCTCCTTCTGTGATGTTTTATAGGGTGGAGGGCGTGGCCAGGTGGCAGCTGCTCATTCAGTTTCGTGCATGTTCAGTTGACTTGGAGGTTGACTGAATGGTTGACTCCACAACCTTTAAGGACAATCATAGGCCTACGTGGAAATTGGGGTTTGACCCCATCTGAATCTGGGCAGACGGCCCAGGTTCCACCAGAAAGAATCTTTTTTAGAATATCCTGGCCATCAATGGCCAGGATTGAGCGATAAGGAGGATTGAGCGGTAAGGAGGATTGAGCTTTAAGATAAGCTACATGCCTCGATATCATCAAACTCATCAATCAATTTAAAAAGTTCAAAAGACTCTTTTCTATAGCTCAATAATCTTTAAAACAATCTCCAAGTAGTGGTGTGTCAGTTATAAGCAAATCTTGCAAAGACATGTTAGAGATCCCATGTTGATCCCTTAAGTCATCGAAGATTGAGCATTCTAAAAGCGCATGTTTTTCATCCTCAAGCTTAGCATTCCTACAACATGGGCAAAACCACAGTTCCCTTGTCTCTTGTCTCTGCCAACTTCCACTTCAAGTCTGGTGTGAGCCTAGGCGAAGCTGCGAGATTAGCTTTTGTTTCTTTCTACCTATTCCAGCAACTGCGAGATTAGCTTTTGTTTCTTTCTACCTATTCCAGCAATAAGATAGTTTTGCTCGGAATATATACTACCATAGGATTTATTTCTGGTCTATAAAATTCTCGCTTTGTTCCAAGATCTGAATTTGGCCACATTTGTATTTGTTGGACTGATTTCGTAATAACTAAATCTCGAATTCCTACGTCAGATCTTGGCAAATCATCTATATCAATGCCCCATCAAGTACTGTCAAGTTCTGCAATCAAGTACTGAGGTAAATACAATCACCTGTGCAATTCTTCACTTGCAAAAATCTTCACAGATCTAACTGGCTATGAGATCACCTGCAAAAAATCAGCCGGAAACCTTCAACGGCAGAAGCTCCTTGCTCCTTAAATGATGATTTGTCCAAGAAAATCATTTTCTGTTTGCTGTGTCTTCTTATCTGAACGGATCCCTTCAATCAAGCCTCCACCGCCACAACACAAACGTATCTATGGCTTCAGAACCCTGAAAAAAATTCTATGCCATAGTTACGGCTTTAGATACCTGCTATGGCTTCAGAACCCTAAAAAGAAGCTGAAAAAATAATCGACGCCCAAGAACCCTGCAAAAAGGCAGCCGCTTTATCTCTTCAAGACTATGCCTTCAATGCGGATGCTCTGCGCCAAACAAAAAATCGCCAAAAACGGCATCTGCTCTGCCCTTGAAGAACCGGCCAGAGAATAAGGCATATCCGGCATCTGCTCTGCCCTTGAAGAACCGGCCAGAGAATAAGGTATATTTTCTACATTTTTTACACAATATCAGATTGCAGCTGTTATGCATGCCACTATTTACTGCGCCACATTTTGCAGCTTGGAAACAAGATCGCTGCAAAGCTAAGCATTAGAACGGATTTGCCGAGTTTGAGTCAATCATCTTTCTTCTGGGTACTCTTTAGGTAATCGTATAGGCGGTTGATTTTTTCTGTTTCAAGGAGACACTAGGGTTAGGTGCAAGCTGCAGAGAAGCTGCTATGACGTCCTACAGATTCATGCATTTAAGCGACCATGTCCTTGCAAATTTCTCTTCATCATCTTCGGTTTAAAATAGAATGAACTATCCTACTCAGACGAAATAAAGATTGTCGCAGTCCAGAATTGCATCTTATGTGATGGAAGGTAGTTACTTCTATGTGAACTCCTGTTGGATATTTGCAAGAACTATTGGATCTGATTTTGACATTAGAGCAATTGCAGGTCCCAACTCCTCTTTTGGCATCTTCCGGATAAAGACCATAGGTATTCGTGCCTTTCTTCTCTGCATGATTCTCCATTTTCTTCTCTATTTCTATTAAATTGTTCTTGCATAAAATCTGTGTTTTACTGTGCAGAGCGTGTTTTCTACGATTTCATCTGCTGTATGTTCTTTTGCAGCCCTTGGCCAGTTTGGGCGTAGTTAGTTTGCTATGTATCAAGATTGTTAGGTTGGTAATTTTCTGGTGTTCTGTTTTTGTAGTCATGGATTGTTTGAATGCCTGGACCTGTGAATCCCAGCTTTATGTTCTTTCCTTTTTAGCTTCTGATTAATATATAATAAAAAATAGGAATATGGTTGTATGTCATGCTAAACTCTCAAGCTTTGCAGAAGGAACGGAATGGAGTGATATGTAGCAAGACAAGTAAAAGAAATGTAGTTGCAATCAGGTAGAGTCTAGATCTCTGCAATTTATTGTGAATGTGTAGATGGAGATGCTCTATTATTGAGTCCCATTTTCCAGCTTTACTGTTATAATCATCTCTGTCTAGAATTTAAATTTAAGCAAGAATCAATGCTTTTGAAGCAATATGTTTCAGTTGCTAGGCTCACTTTTATTTCGTTTACTAGAAATACTTCTATTTTATATCTTGAATGTAATAAGATCTTGATTGGTTTAAGTTAATGAGGCAAGCTGCAAGGTTGAACTTCTCTTCATTGCATCTGTGCAGCAAAGAGTATCCAAACAAATCCAGGACCTATCATTTTGTACTGATAGGTTCTCCAAGAGCCCATCATATAACTTGCATTGTGTTGTTCTTCAGGACGTGTGATGGAGCCTAATGGGATGAAGGAATAATTATGAAACCTCTACCATGTTACATCATACCTTTTTCAAGGCTGTACATGAACATGAAGGCAAGACAAAACTTTTTGGGTAGCAGCAGCACGCTGTTTTGTGTAACTGCACTATTTTGTCTCTTTTTTCTTTTGCTTCTGTCTAGTCTTTTTTTTTAGCTTAAAAAAGCACATGATCTGGCTGATAACTCTATCTAGAACTTTGATATCACGTTTTTGTTGGCCATCTTTTTAAGTAACCAATCAAGAACTTAAGTTGCTTATGTGAAGAAACTCAATATGCTTTTTGTCCACTGCTCCTTAAGAGGGAGAACTTAATTTCAATATTAAATGTCTCAGCCCATATAAATGATTTTAAATGCATCATGTTTAGCAGAATGTGATTCTTGAGGTTATAGCTCTTGACATTGTTGTACTGATTGTTTCTTTAGATTTTGTATTGATTATCCTCTTTATCAGTTATTATCTAACCATTTGGAACTTGCTACGCCTTCAGGATTGGGATGCTAATACAAGTATGCACAACTAAGACATTAAATGGTTAAGATTGAATGAGGAGGATTGTGGATCAAAAATTACATGGTCAAGATTGTGTCAATGGTCAAGATTGTGTCAGTGTCAATTTACGAGGGTCTTCAATATGGAGGGGCACCTAAACTTAGAGCCCATCCCCATTAGCTCATAAAGGCAGCTTTGCCACATGGCAAACCCAGTTCCCATTCCGTCATAATTTTCCCATTTCGTCTTACATGGCGGTGGCGCCTCTCCTTTCTTCAGAAGTCCTCAACCACTTATGAATTCCAAATTTTGTAATTGGGTTTGTCTTTTTTGCTTAAATAATTTTGTCTTGTAGTGATGACGAATCTTCTTGGTTTATCTTCTTATGAGTTTTGAGGTCAAGAAATCAACAGATCAATGGGAATGGCTGCAGTTTTATGCCTAGGGATGGGCCCTTACCCCGGTTTCTTTTATCACACGTGGCGAACACTACGTTCAACATGTAAAACCTCCATGAAAAGAAAAGGACGGCCTAGATCTGCAATCCACCAATATATAATTAGAGGAAGATGAACTAGAGATTTATCATTTGTAAGGCAATGGAGGGGCGCCTTGTGTTGGTGTTCACAGTTGCAGCATTGGCGATTGGGTCATGCAGAGCAGATTGGGTGCTGGGGACTGGAAAGAGCATGACAAATAATCAGAATCTTAATTCCCCAAACGGGTTTTACAGTTTTCGGATGCAGGATGACTGCAACCTAGTGTTGTATCGAGTTTCAGACTGGCACGCTCTCTGGACTTCGGGTACCAACAACAAAGGAAGTGGTTGCTTCGTCATCATGCAGGGCGATGGGAACCTAGTCATCTATGATAACCGAAACCTTGTCAAGTGGTCTTCCAAAACCAGCCGCAGGTCTGATTCTTACAATCTCGAAATGCAGGGTGATGGTAATGTGGTTATCTATACTGCCGCTCATGTTGCCATTTGGGCAACCAACACCGTTCAGAGGGGGTAGCCTTCGTTTTCCAGCATGCATTTTCAGAGGTAATCTTCTAAATTACCTTCCTTCCAATGTGATGTCACCTATAAATATAAATAACATAGATCTATATCTATCTGTCACTCATATGGCTTTGAGACCATTATGTAATGTATAACCTTCAGTGGGTTGCCCGTTGGAGGACATATAATAAGAATGTGATGCCTTGGGAGGCCTTAAGTTTTTGAATTGTACATAAGTAGAATGTGTTTTCTGCGTACAGGCTTCATGCAACGCTGTAGTTATTTTCTTGACAGAGCATGCTGGAGACATTTCACATTTCATTCAAAAAGAAAAAACTAGTGACTGTTTCTCCAAGATGTTGGCCTAGTAAAACCTTCGAGGTACACATTTCTTTTTGCTAACTTTCTCAAACAACCACACCTTGCCATATATCTGGTATGTTTGCTGCAGGGTGACTTCGCTTTTGGGGCCTCCCATTTCTGGAAAGACCATCTTGCTCTGAAAGCACTCCAAGGATCTGAAGGTAAAGAAGCTCATCATCACTTCAAAGTGGTTCCTGGTTCAGAAACTATGCTTGTCCATGTATCTGGCCAAGTTGTCTATAATGGCCATGAACTCACTGAGTTCGTTCTGAAACGTCTGCATATATTAGCTAACATGACCTGCACATTGGAGAACTAACCGTACTAGAAACATTAGACTTTTTGGCACACTGTTAATGTTAAGGTCTAGGGCACAGATTTGGCTTTCAAGATGGAAAATGAGCTCAAAAAACTCAATGCTAAGATCATGATCCACAACAATGTCTGAATACGCTACTTAGCCCTTAAAATTTACATTGTTCTGCAATCAAAAGCAGTGGCAGTGGATGAATGAAATAGCATATTGTCAGAAATAATGTCTAGATGTCAGAAATAATGTCTAGAGGGCAACTTGGAGAGGAATCGAACCTTATAGATCCAGCCGTTTAGTGTCAGAAACATGCATACGATATTGATTTTTTCCTCTAAAAGCATTCATCTATTTTTTTTTAAAGGCGCATAAAGAAGCCTATAGACACCATAAACTAACTTTTCCAAAAACGATTTTTCGACCTAGATAAAACCTGCAAGACCATGCACTTGAAACAAAGAAGAATTCGTGGTTATAGCATCGACTTTTAGACTTTCTGCTCAACTGACAACTAGAAAGAGAATTGAAACGAAGTAAAATATCAAACAAGCTGAAACATTCCAATTATTTTGTGAAATTCCCAAACCTCAAATCTCTTTCCATGAAGAAGTATTTAAAAAATGAAAAGCGAAACCATTTTGACAAATTTTCTATGGAGCTAGACAATCAAATCCTCATTGCACAACATAGCCAAAATCATGGCGGCAAACATAATGCGGAATGCATAGTTTGAAGCTTCTCCAACAACAATGCAACCCTTGTTCATTCACATGGCTAAAGATCACAATAAATCTCAAGAAAATGTCGGACTTGGACTTATCTGTTGGACTGCCATATCCAGTGCTTGGATTGTCAGAGATAGAGCTGTATGAAATGTTGGAGCTGGAGATTAGGTTTCATCTCTTCCGCTATCACTTTTCGCGAGAAAGCCGCTGCTTTCTGAAGGTGGAGCCGAGAGTCCGCTTCTCCTACTTCCTCCACTTCCGCAGCCACCGCCCGCTGCCCGTGCGCTAAAAAATGAAGCAGGCATATCCACCTTCAAATGCCTGCCAACGAAATCTATGCCGTTTAAGTGTTGATTCGCCCCTAAAAAATCCCAAATAATCTCAGCCGTACAGTCATTGTAGTTTAGAAATATTCCATAGAATAGCATTGGATCGAATGTTTCAGATTGAAACTAATTGAACTTTACGTAAGGTCATTCTTTAAGTGCGTGGTTTTCTATGAGAAATTTTTCCATTTTAACTATTGTATTTGGTTCCATCTCAAGTTGTCCCCTCTATATAATTTTTATTTGAGTTTTAAGTTGTAAGTTTTGTAAGTGATAAAAATCTTGTAACTTGCAAGTCATAAAGTTTTTGTAAGTTGTAAGTCGTTCATTAAATGCGTGGTTGTCCATGAGATTTATGGAAAATGATCCATGAAGACGAAGAGGTTTACGAGACTCGAAACAAATAGACCCTGCTAAGCCCATGTAACATTAAAAATACCTCACCCCTAAGGACTTTTGAGGGAAAAACATATATATTAATAATATAATAGGCCTATAGCTGAATATGTATATGTCAATATGTTTTTAGTGGACATATATGGCATTGTTAAAAATATCTGTGATAGAAGATGCTAAACCACGGTAAGCATTATGTGTTCCAATGTTAGTGGGACCTAGTTTTTGCAATGGTTTGGACGGCATAGCACCTTTGAGGTTACAGTATTTGTTTTTCCTAAGAAAATATCATACGGTTTGTCGCATCAAGATTCTCGATATGTCATTACAATGGTTTGGACAATATAGTTTCTTTGGGGTTACAAGATTTGTTTTTCCTAAAAAATATCATTAGGTATGTCGCATCCAAATTTTTAATGTGACATAGGGCTCAGAGGAATGGTTCACGGTGAAAAGATAGAGAATATAAGGGCTAAGGGGGTCTACGCATGTTATTGGGGGATACATTTTTTGTCCGCGTCACTGGGTGCGTGTGAGGTGCTTTGTGATTTTATATACGCATTTTCTGCTCTCTTTATCTTCGTCAAGATTAAGGTATTGAGGGGATCTTCCACAGCCCCCACAAATTTGAGTTTTCCACCTCTTTCAATTTTGGAGTTTGTTAGCCATGTCGTCAATCTGCCGACCTGTAGGAGCAGATCTCTTGCTTCTCAGTGCCGCTATGCTGATGGAATTCAATTTTGAAAAAATGAGACAGAGTTCTTGTTTGCTTAGCAATTAGGAATTGTTGGTTTGCATGCAACGGACCTCGTTCAGAAATATGCAGCAAAATTTGAAGCAAAATTTGGTGGACAGAATTGACAAGCCTTAGCTGTTGCAGTTGGTTACAATGTGGAAATGCACATGTCAAATTTGCATGTGGAAGCAGGAACTTCAAATCCATCACGGGTCCAGAAGGATGTGGATCCCTACTCATATGAAGCAGTATCATCTCCAATTGAGGTTGAACTACAACCTGATTCTACACCTTGTAAGGATTCTTGCACCAAAAAATGTTCTTTTGCATCCCCTAATACAACTTGTAGGAGAATCATGACATAAAGAGAAGACAACAGAGGCTAAGGAAGAGCTCTGAGAGGGAAAAATGGCCTTGGCAAAAGACAGACAAACCAAGAAGTTGAGCACTAGACATAAACAAAAAATAGTCAACAAATAGAGGACTGCATCAACATGGCGTGCATGAATATTAATTCTCAAGATAGGCTAGACATTATTTCTAGGACATCAGAACATCTTCTTGAATTTAAGATGATTGGAAATAAAGCTTTCAATGACAGTCTACAAACATGTTGTAGATAATGTCAAATAGACACATGCCATCAACAAACGTGTTAAGGGTAAAGAAATGAGTCAGGCAAGATCATCGACCATGATGATGGCTGTAAGTTCTTCTAGTAATCGTTCTGATGTGGCAAAAGTTCTGAATTTGAAAAGGAAGGCTATATATGCTGCTCTTGACAAGAGAAAGATTATTGACTTTGGAGGCTTGTGGCCAACGTTCAAGAGGAAAGTTAGATCTGATAGAATTTTTGATAAAGATCGCGAGAAGATCCATAATTTTTGGATATTTGAGACAATGATGTCTCCTAATAAACGACAAGTCCTCAAATTAAGAAGATAACTTGATGGTAAGAAGATTGCAAGATCACAGAATTTGCATGCAATCCACTTCGTCGAAGAATCACAGGTATGTTATGAGTTGTATGTTATAGTTTTGAATATGCACATACTTAGTTACATTTGTCCAATCATAGAGTGACACGTGTGCAACATTCTTTCCTAGAATTGTTCAGTTAGTTGCATTCTAAGTTTCTGGTTGCATTCCAAGATATCTACTTGCATTACTTGCGGTTACTTGCATTCTGACTTGCATTCTAGTTTCTTGATTAATTTACAGGAGAGTCAGCAACACATATTCGAAAGGCATGAGTGCCTCTTCGCCATAAACAAGTCGAAAAGGAGTATGTCCAGTGGAAATAAGTGGTTTTGTAAGCCCATAGAACACTAGGCAATTTTTCATGCCAATCTTTCCGAGATGCATCACAGATCTTTTTCAAGATAGTCATGAGTGTCTTGTTGGTGCTTTCAGCAAGACCATTTCCATGTGGATAATAGGGTGTGCTTTTCCTGCGATGAATTTGGAGATAGTCTGTAAGCTCCTTTATAGTGTTGTTGACAAAGTGAATGCCACGGTCACTGACCAATTTAGTAGGCAGCCAAAACGTGTAATAATCTGGGTATACAGGACACAGGCCGTGCTGGTTGCCGTGTTATCGGACAAGGCAGAAGCTTCCGCCCACTAGGTGGCATAATCAGTAAGCACCAAGATATACAGTACATGTGAACCTTGAGCGGGAGGATCAATAGGACCAATGGAATCCATCCCCCATTTACTGAAGGGGAGTGGCGTGACAACAGACGTCAAAGGGAGAGAGTCCCGTGTCGTGGGTCTTCACAAGTGCGGGCGTGGGCGTGAGCATCCTTGAACAACGTGGGCCAATAATAACCAGCAAGTAAAATTTTCTAAGTCGTGGCGTCTCCAGCAAAGTGGCCACTGCCCAAGCCTTCATGGGCATGCCGCACAAAATTGTGAATCTCATGAGGAAGAATACAATGTCGCAAAATCATGTCCTTACCTCTTTTATAGAGATGTCCAGAGACCATCGTAAAATCGAGTACCTCCTGAAGAAACTGTTGGCGTCGAGCTTTGAGCTTCTCTTGTGAGAGAGTGGGATCCTCCGGAGGGAGCATGCCCGTCAACAAATATTGTTGATAGTCATGAAACCAGTGTGGCGTGGTCGTGACCAAAAAGAGTTGGGCATCCGAAAAAGCATCAGAAACACTAGAAGAAGAATCATCAGTGTGGATTCGTGAAAGATATTCGGAACAATGGGGACTTCCCAGGTTTGTGAATGATCTCAAAAGAAGCAAATTCTTGTAGCAACAAGACCCAGCGTGCTATGCGGCCCGTGGGCGTGGTTTTGTTGATCAAGCACATGAGAGCTTGGTGGTCCACAAAGAACTTGATTTGATTGCCCAGAAGATAGTGGTGGAACCTCTTGATGCCAAAAATGAGGCCCAAAGCTTCATTTTTTTGGCAGAATAATTCTTCTCCGTAGGATTGAGTTTACGATTGGCAAAATGAATAGGGCGATCATGGCCTTTTTCATGTTCTTGAGAGAGAACAACATCAATAGCAAAGGCTGAAACGTCAACGTGCACATGAAATGGCTTATCCCATTGAGGAGGGATAAGCATCGGGGCTTGCGTAAGCAACGCTTTTAATTCCTTGAATGCGGCGTCTGCCTGGGGATTCCACACCTAGTTGGATTCATCACCAGTAAGCTTATGAATGGGATCAGCTTTGGCGGCTAACCCGGGAATAAAAGTGGAATAGTAGTTGACTTTGCCCAAGAAAGAACGAGTCTCCTTGATGTTCGTTGGAGGTTGAGCTTTAAGAACACAGCTGATTTTGGCGGGATCCCTGGTCATGCCATGCTTGCTGACCACGTTCACGAGCAACACGGCAGAGGTGACACAGAACGTGCACACAAAAAGCATAATGCACTGAAAAGTGGACGGGGAATTTGACAAGCCAAACGGAACAACTTTATATGTAAAGGTTCCCCACGGCATGGTTAATGTAGTCTTCAACTAATCCTCAGGTTTGATAGAGATTTGGTTGTAGCCAGAAAAGCCATCCATAAAGGAATACATCTCATGTCCAGCGACTTCCTCCAAAACTTGACCAGTGAAGGAGAGCGGAAAGTGATCATGCTCCATGGCTATATTAAGTTTCTGATAGTCCACACAAACTCGAATTTTGCCATTATGTTTTAGCGCAATGACACTTGAGCTCATCCATTCAGAATGTTTGACCTCATAAATTAAGCCAGCAGCAAGAAGCTTATCAATCTCAGCTTTTACGAGGTCACGATAATTTGGATTGACCGATACTATCGTTGCTAGATGGGGCGGGCATTATGCTTGGTAGGAATGGTGAGTTCTCCTAGCTCATTCTTAATGCCATGCAGAGAATGTAAGCTGGACAAGCTGAAAAGTTTTTTTGAAAGGCTTCTCGAAGATCCACGGCAAGAGAGTTAATTTGCAGTTGTGGGATCTTCAGAAGTTGAAAAACAAAAGGGAGACTGAGTTGAATCTTAGCACTCGTGAGTGCTTCTTGTACTTCTAAGAAGATTGCAGGATTGATTGTCAAAGGAACTTTGGGAATAGTTGGTAAATGTGCGACAGTTTCTTGAAAGACTTGCGTAGCGAGGGGAAGATCAATAGGTGCTTTGTCTTTCCGTGCCCGGGTAGTGCGAACACAGTTACCAGATCCTTGTCAACTTTAGATAGGAGATGCCAAAGGTGGTGTTGAGTTTCAACACTGAGATCTGAGAATTTGGGCACGGTATGTGTAGTCGAAACCATGTTGACTGGATGTATGTCCCTGACAGCTGTGATATAATTTGATGCATGGAATGGTGGTTCCACTAAAGAAACTTGATCTAGAAGCCGGGCAACTTGTTGTTCTACGTCTGAAGACTATTGAGCCCTGAGAGCAGGATTAGCACGAGTAATCACCAACGGATGTCGCGAAAGGTGCTCAGGTTTCCTTGTGCCTTCCACAGTTGGTCGGGATGTGATTACCACAACTGGACACTATTGACGAAATGAGGGCTGCTCATCTTCAGGACCGCATAGCTACAAAACTCACAAGATATGCTTCCTTGGGGGCTCCTGCATTCTTACATCACTCTGATGCTTATTGGCGACAATCTTTTTTTGACCATGATCACATCTAATTCATCTGAACCAGATCACCACAGTGGTGTGGGAAGATATCTGTTTTGAACCTCGTTTTGTACACAGACACCGCTGGGCACAGGATCAAGTAGTTGGCACACACAGCAACTGGTTGTATATTCCAAATCAGTTTGGGTGGACCATAATTGACAACACTCTAATCGGTCTCAAAGACTTTGCTGATACCGCCTGCTTATTGCCAGATCCTGATGTCTATCAGCAAGGGGTATACTGCATAGCACTGCAATATCTTTTATTGCTGTTGAAGGAGAAGTTCAAAATTTATCATTTCAATCATAATGCCGATCTCAGCAAGTGGGGAATTGAGGACCTTCTGCTAAGCACATGTGCCGATGTGTCGGCCTTGGTTCATGAACTTCTCGAAGAAATGATACAGAACCAATTCCTCCAGGTCGCGCACACCAATATTGCAGAAATAACTCTTCCAAGCGATAGAAGATACATCATTTACCAGTCATACAAAAGGGGGAAGCTCCGTCCCCACACTGTGCAGCAAGACCAGCAGAAAATCCCTGAAAAAGACTGGCCTTCTATGGATGAAGTCCCACAGCTACTCAGGTTACTGGAATTTGAGTCTGTGGGGGGCTGTGTTAACATTGACTCCCAGTGTTATACAAATGTCCAAGCACCTACGAGTCATCATCAGGCAGATAAAGAAGAGAGGTCATGGCAAGGGCAACCAACCACGATGATATGAAGGGCTGCACGATTTTGGGCACGACACGACCATAGACACGACCCGACATGGGAAGCGGCATGCCACGAAGTTCTTAAGATGCTCCCAATTTTGTGCCCGAGCTCGATTTTGCACACGACAAACACGGGCAGGTCACCAATTTTGCGCACGGGCTTGGCCATGACCACAGGCAGTTAGAGGTCACTATCCCTGACACTGATTTCTGTTATGCATCGATAAGTAAGCTCTGTCAGTTGCAACAACTTCGCCTAGTGGGCATGAAGTCACAATCATCAGGCCACGCTCCTACATGCTATAAAAGACACCACTCTGGATTGAAGAAGGGTCGAAGGTTTGCGAGCCCTTAATTGCTTCCTCTCCTCAGTTCGTCCGAGGATTGTGCATCCTTAGTTGCCGATGCCTCAGTCCATATTGTTCCGCCTTCTGATTACTTGATTACCTTATGTTCTTGATATCTTATGAGTTCTTTCATTACCTTACTGTACCTACTCCGTTCGGAGTTTTATATGAATTTCATTATCTTCTTGAGATTTATTGAAGTGTTATATGATGTATTGATTATGCAAAGTTCTAGAGTCCCAAATTTTACTTGATGTGCAAAGCTTTCATAAGTGTTTCCAGAATTGTTTGATCCATGTGCTTCTGTTGCAACATTTCTTCCATTTGTTCTAAATCCCACCGTGACACTTAGCAGGCAGATACCTTGAGCATCAAAGATCACTGAAACTAGTAAATATGCTCCTGGCTCATCTGCCCGAACCCTGGCAACTTGACATTTCAAAAGGAGCAAACTCTTGGAGTAGAAGGACCCAATGAGCAATGTGTCCCGTCGGCGTGGTCTTGTTTATCAAATATAGTAAAGTCTGATGGTCCACAAAAAGCTTGATCTGACTGCCCAATAGATAGTGTCATAATCGTTAAACACAAAAGATGAGACCAAGGGCTTCACACTCCGTGACCAAATAATTCTTTTCTGTAGGGTTGAGTTTGCGACTGGAAAAACGAACGGGCTTGTCTTTACCAGGCTTATGCTCTTGAGATAGAACTGCGCCAATGGCAAAGAGTGATACGTCAACATGCACAGGAAAATGTTTGTCCCATTTGGGGAGAACAAGAACTAGGGCTTGCGTGAGCAGAAGTTTTAATTTCTGAAAGGTAACTTTTGCTTGAGGAGGCCAAGTCCAAGTGGACTCATCATCAGTGAGCTTCTGAATTAGATCTGCTTTGGCTGCTAAGCCAAGAATGAAGGTTGAATAATAATTGACTTTACCACAGAAAGATCGGGTCTTCTTGATGTTCATCGGTGATTGAGCTTTGAGAATGCAGCTGGGTTTTGCTAGATTAGTAGTAATGCCCCTATTGGGTGACCACATGACCCACTAGAACACCTGAGGTAACACAAAAAGTCATTTTGTTGGATTGAGGCTGATGCTCAACTCATCACATTTTTAAGAGACCAACTCCAGCTTGGAGAGGTGATCATCCATCATGTTGTAAGCAAAGAAATCATTCTGAAAATTTTGCAAAAAAGGATCATCCTTCATGAAGTCCTGGAATATAGAAAGCATAATATATTGGAAAGTCGAAGGTGAGTTAGATAACCCAAAAGATACCACTTTGTAGGCAAAAGTGACCATGGCATGGTAAAAGTTGTCGTTAACTGATCCTTCGGTTTGATAAAGATTTCATTATAGACAGAAAAGCCATCCATAAAGGAGTACATTTCATGGCCAGCTACCTCTTCAAGAACTTGATCTGTGAAGGGCAGGGGAATGTGGTCACGTTCAGTGGTCGTATCAACTTTTTGTAGTCCATGCAGACACAAATCTTATCATTAGACTTCAAGGCAATAACAATTGGGCTCGCCCATTTAGAATGTTTGACCTCATAAATGAGACAGACAACTAGAAGTTTGTTTATCTTAGCTTTCACGCGGCCACGATAATTTGGGTTGAGCTTGTACTGTCGTTGCTAGACTGGGCGTGCATCTAGTTTGGTAGGAATGGTGAGTTCGCACAACTTCTTCTTTGCGCCTCGTAAATCTTTGTAGTTCCACGCACAAATGTGTTTGGACTTTTTGAACAATGCAAGAGCACGACTCCTGTTAGAGTTTGGGCAGTCCAGCTGCCAAATGAATAGGTTGATCAGTTCCAAGATCAATGACTTCCACTTCCTGGGTCTGAATCTGTGGAATAACATCAGCATCAATGACCGTATGTGTAGGCGGGTGCAAGAGAACCAGTGGTGCTGTACCAGTAGTGTGAAAAAGAAGGGTTGATGATCTTTGTCTACTAAGGGTTTCTCGAGTGTGGGCTCAGTGTCCTCAGCAAAAAGCTAGTCCTCAACAGCATGATGGACAAGTTGTACCTAGTTACATGGTGCCAAAAGTAAGGATTGAATATAGGGGAGCGCATGCTGCGTAAAAGACCCCGAGAAATGGGCATGCACATACGTCCGTAACTCAGCAGGATCCTCCAATGACTGACCATCGGGCAAGGCAAGGGATGCCATGCCGTATAATGCTTCTGCCTGGCGGCTCGAAAGAAAACAGATGAACTCGTATCCCCCTCCCTCAGCCAGGTGAGACCTGCTTTCACCCGCGCCTCCCGGACCTTCACCTGCTCCAATGCACTGATTCGTTGTAACACAGCATTCTCCCTGATACCATCCGAAGGGTGCGCCCTAATTCCCTCCAACTCCTGATAGAGGGCATGCAACTCCTGCCGCTCTCTCTGCACACGCAGCCTCCCAAACTCCTTAGCAAAGTGCTTCACCCTGGCAAGTGCCGCCACCATGCCTGCCATACCCCCCTGGGAGGCAAATGTATCCACCCACAGCACCTGGCACTTCACCGAGAACTCTGCATCCTTCAAGAGACGGGTGTTCAAACGAAATACCGTTCTAGAGGGCCGAGGAACAACACCACCTCGCCCAGATACCATCCGAGGGTAATGATCAGAGACCGAGGAGGCCAAAATATTCTGCCTGCGCAAAGAGGGCACACCATCCAATGCAGAAGGTGAGGCATAGCACCGGTCATGCCGAGCATACGCACGACCCACACCAACCTGCCGATTACAATAAGTAAAAGACAAATCACCTGGCACTTCCACCATAGCGTTGTCCTGCATCAAGTGTGACCACTGAACCTTCTCAAAGCCCTGCACCACATGCGTACCTGGCCCAGTGCAATCCACAACGCTCTCCACCATATTGAAATCCCCTACTAGCAGCCAAGCAACCTGCAAACCCCCAAGGCTTCGCAGCTTGTGCCTGATAGTAGCCCACAATGCACCTCACCGAGATGGCTGATTCGGGGCATAGACATTCACAATCCCCCACTCCTGGCCCCCCTCTGACTACTTGATAATTGTCCAACGGCCAAACTTGTCAGCAGCCGAATATGTGACCTGCACATTCATCCGCCATGCGATCAACGTGCCCCCACTAGACCGCCCTGACAACGACGCAACAGCAGCAAACTGATGACCCACCATATTCATCAAACGGGACATATCCCCTCTGTGGCACTTGTGCTCCTGAAGGCAAACAATATCCGGGCGCATCTGATTCAGTGCCAAGGAGATACGAGCCCTCTTGCCACTAGAGGACCGCACCCCCCGCACATTCCAATTCAAAAGCAACCGATTCATCCTGGAGAAGGATGAACTCCCGCCTTCCTGCCCGAGCCATCTAACGCATCTAGACCATCATCCAGGGCCAGAGGGTTGATCGCACCAACTTGCTCAACCTCGACAGCCCAAGACATGCGGCGGGCACCCCCACCCGCCTGCTGCTTGGCCGGCTGCCTAGCCTCTCCGCCCCCTCCTCCACCTGCATCCCGAACCCCAACCAAAACCCCCACGGCCCCCGCGGCCCGCAACAACACCACCTCGACTCGCCAATCCTCCCGACCCCTAGCCAAACCCCCATGACCCCCACCTACATCACCAGAGGGAAGGCAATCCTGACCCACACTACCATCAGCATCCGGAGCAACACGCTCAACCAGCTCCTCAACCCCCGGCTCCACCGGCACATCACCAGCCACAGGAACCTCGTCTGCCACTGGAACGGGATCAGCGGGCAGCTCGACAGAGGGAAACATACGTTGAATTTCCTCGCCATTCAGAAGCTTCAACCTGAAGACAAAGTGCCAAGAGCCACTGCGCACTGGAGAGGTGGGCAAGTGCTGCAAAGCAGGCAGAGCCACACAAATCTTAGGAACCTGGACAATGGAGTGCGTCAAATGCACACCTAACCCATTAGCCATAGACACTAGAAATTCCGGCACCATCATGTCCGGAGGAAGATCCTCAATCTGGAACCAGGATGGAATTTTGACAGCGGTCAGGGAGCTGGTGGACATACCCGGAGTGTAATACTGATATAGAACATATGCATCGCCGAGCGTATCAACCCCCCGACTCACCAATTGGCGAACCGAGGACTCCGCTTCAAACATAATGAGGAAAAAATTGTTCGGCAAGAATTTCAAAGACTGAAACCTGGGTAGACCAAGCCCCTTCAAATGGTCGGTGAGCCACGCGCTGAACCTCCGAGAATCAAGAATGTTCCCGTGAAAAAACCCAAGACCGCAAAAGACACCAAGTTTTCAATTGTCTGCACATGCCGCTTGTGATTAATATCTATCCAAGGTTTCTCCGGGAGCAACGCCTTCAGATCGTCAGAGTGATGCTGGTCCACAAATTTAAGAGCTTCTTCAACACGGGCTGCCCTGTGCTCAGGGGCCTTCCTCTTGATCCAATCCGAAAAGCCTGGCCATGTGACCTGTGCAATGGTGTCTCTGCCTCTCCAAGCGGAGCGCACGGGGTTCGGGCTTGTCTTGGCGACTGTTAAGCCTTCCATTGCACCTCATCAGCGTGAGAGTTTGGAGCAGCAGCTCTCGAGAGAGGACTTGGCTGAGGCTTGTATGTGTATGGCTAAGGATAAGTGTCCAGGGCTGGATGGCATTCTGGTTGAGTTCTTCCAGGCTTACTGGAAGTGGACTGGGGAGTCGGTGTACCAGGTTTACCTCGAGTTACTGCAGTCATCGCAGCTTGATCGGATCTTGAACACTGCGTGCATTTCTCTTATTCCCAAAAGGAAGCAGCCTTCCACCATTGGTGACTGGCGGCCTATTTCCTTGTTGTCCTCTGTTTATAAGATCATTGCAAAAGCTCTGGCAGAGAAGTTGAAGCCGGTGCTGTCCTCCGCCATTAGCAGGGTCTAGTCGGGGTTTGTTCCTGGCAGGAATACTTTGACGAATGTGGCGGCAGCTTATGAAGGCCTGTCTTGGGCTAGGAGGTCAGGGCAAGGTATTGCATACTTGTAGCTGGATTTTGCCAAGGCTTATGACAGTGTCCGTTCGGAGTTCTTGTCCGCTATGATGCTGCCATTAGGCTGCGGGCCACGGTTCACGGAAACCGTCATGAAGCTGCATAGGTCGGCCTGAGCTACAGTGGTGTGTCAGGGTGAGCCCTCGGCCTTTTTCTCTTTCGGCAGAGGGGTGCGTCAGGGGTGCCCGTTGGCTCTGTTTTTGTTCACGATCGTGGCGGAGGCCTTGTCTCAGTTACTGTTAGTTGCGGTGGCTGATGGCGTGGTGGACGGGCTCCAGATGCAGGATGGCAGCCAGCAGATTCTTAACCAGTTTGCTGATGATACCTTCCTCTTCTTGGTGGAAGAGGAGAGGAATTTGCGTAATGCGAAGGGCCTGCTCGACACTTTCTCTTTGGCCTCGGGCATTCTCTAAAATTGGGGAAAGTGCTCGGCGTTGTGGGCGTTGACTCCGCCTCCCCCTTGCCTGGCTCTCTTTCCGTGGAAGGTCCTCCCAAGAAATGCATGTACGAGGCTATTGGGTATCCCTTTTGGAGGGGATGTCTCCATAGGGCGGGTGTGGGATGACATTTTGCAGGGGCTCCAGAAGCACCTTAACTGATGGAAGGGCAGTAAGCTGTCTATGGCGGGGAGGGTAACAGTGGCCAAGTCGGTGCTTTGTAGCACGCATGTGTACACGGCTTCCGTCATGTTGGCTCCTGAGGGGAAGATACAGGCGTTGGACCGGATGGTCCGTAATTTTGTGTGGGGTGGGGATGATGAGGGGGCGGTGGTCAAGGTGGCGTGGTGGAAGTGTCTTCGCCCCCCGGAGGACGGAGGTCTGGCCATCTTGGATTTGGCATTGCACAGCAAGGTGTTGGTCTCCAAGTTTGTGTGGAGCATTTTGCATGGAGGTGTTTCCTCACCTGGTGCAGTGTCGTTGTTGCAGTCCCTTCGCCACTGTGTGGCGTTCAGGAAGCCTTCTGTGCATGTGGAGTTGCCATGGGCTTTGTTGTACGGGCTTAAGCCTTTCCCCCACATCCCTCCCTTCCTCACTGGGGTATTGCATGCCTGGGACGATGTGCGGGTTCTGTTTCAGTTGGACCCTGCCTCAGTTTTTCATTACTCTACGCCCTTCTTGTGGGTTCCTCTGCCTCCAGCACACTTGTCCTTGGCCGCCATTGTGCATGCTCGGACGCAGGCCTGGTGGAGGCGGGCGGGGGTGCTCACTTTGGAGGCTTGGTATTGGGCTGGGAAGGTTGCCTCCTAGGAGTTCTTCCGGGCCCGGTTTTGTTTGAGGGCCAGTGATCGGTCTATTTGGGAGCAGGTGGCCCGTCACCTCCCGCGGCACATACCAGTACTGCTTCAGGATGATGTGGTGGTACGGGTTTGGAAGGTTCATCCTGATGTGGATGCCTCCTGTTTTGTGCGGTCTGCCTATCGCACGTTGGTCATTCATGACACACTGCCACCTTCTGGCAAGTGGTCTTTGCAGCTTCCGGGCTCTTGTTGGCGCTCTGTCTGGGTATGGACATGGAGTACCCTTCCCCCGCCAAAGGTTAGGGTGCTCTTGTGGCAGGTGGTGCACCGGTGTATCAGGGTGAATGCTCTGGTCAGCAGGTTTCGGCCGGGGGTGAGTCCTCTGTGCCCCTGTTGTGGTCTTCGTCGTGAGACGGTGGAGCATTGTCTGGTCCTGTGCCCCCACTTGCAGGTAGCTTGGGACTGGGTCCGGGATCGGTTCCAGGTTCGTTTGACCAGCCAGCAGTTGTTGCTGCATGTGTATCCAGGTGCTTGGCCTCTGCTGCGCAAGCAAGCCTTGCACCTCTGTGTAGCCTGGCTTGTGTGGCTCATCTGGAGACGACGGCGGTTGTGGGTTTTCCAGGGGGTTCAGCAGCCTTCGGCCTCCCTGGTTCCTCGTTTGAGGTATAGACTGTTCCAGAGTTTTCTAGTATTTCCAGGGTTGGCGGAGCGGAAGTTCGCCATTTGGCGAGACTTCTTGGGGATTGTAGATATTGATGGGCATTTTGTTCCATAGTTGTTGAGGAGATGATAGGGTGGTGGGGTATCACTGCCTCTTCGGGGCGGTTTCTCTTCCTCTTCACTCATATTGTACCATTGTTATTCTTTTAATTCATTGAGAAAGTTCTTCAAAAAAAAAAAAAAAGGCCTTGTTATATCCTTATACTCATAAAAATACAACTAGACAACTGAGATGATTCGTAGATACCCCTTACTATAAGTACAAAATAGGCAATAAAAAACCCCATTGCATGCACTCTTCCCTTATTTACGCACCAAACATATGAACCCCCTCAGGGTACTACTTCTCAAGATCTGATTTTAATAGCCACGTAGCGTCTTCCATGGGTAAGTGGGTCCACTTAACCAAGAACTGCGTGAACTCAGATCTTCTTGTTTTCTTAAGGGCCCTCTGAAGAAGAACTTTCGGAACAATCTCAACTTGTTCATTGGTTAGCTCCAACAAAGTCGGAGTATCTCCTCTGGATTTGGTGCATGCTTCTTCAGGAGACTTACGTGGAAAATGTTATGGATTTTCAGACGAGCTGGCAATTCCAATTTGTAAGCTTGAGTGCCTACTCTTTGAATGATTTTAAATAGTCCAGTCCATCCTGGAGCAAGCTTCTTGCAGATGCCACTTCGGAGCTTCGCTTTTTGACTTTTATCTTCAGCCAAACATTGTCGGATACTTGAATTCTCTTACATATCTATGCTTGTCGGCTAGCGCCTTCTGGCGGCTTCTAGCTGCTGGGTGATATCACGGACTTCATCAACTAGCTCTTGCATATCTGCCAACATACATTGAGACACTTCTACTTTTGACACGAGATTGGACCAAGTATCTGGTGAGAGGCACTGATAGCCATAATTGATCATGAAAGGGGACATTTGATATTATTCCTGCTTGGTGCTATTATATGCAAACTCTACCAAGTGAATATAGTCCTCCCATTTTGACTGCAACATATCTTCCAAAATTTGATTGGTGCTATCCATCAGTTTGGGGATGATATGCCGAAATCATTGAGAGCTTGGTGTCGATTGTGGTGAAGAGATCCTACCAAAATGCGCTCATGAACTTTGGATCTCTGTTTGTGATAACTCTCTTGGCATATTGCGAAGTCTAAAAATCTCCTTAGCAAAACGTGCAGCCATATCTAAGGCTCTATCGGTGGTCATACGTGGCACAAAATCAGCCATCTTGGACAATTTTTCCACCATTACCATTAAAGCCTCATGGCCTCTTTGTGTTCTCAGTAACACTGTTATGAAATCTACTCACCATTTCCCATTTGGCATTTGGAACAGGCAAGTGTTCCAATACTCCAGGAATTCGAAGTTGCCCTGCCTTCATTTGCTGTTATATCTGGCACTCTCTTATATACCTTGCTATTTGCTTTTTCATACCCGGCCAATAATAACTACTTCTAACCTTGAAGTAAGTCTTCATAAATCTTGCATGACCGGCTATTGGGCTATTATGTGTGCCGTGGAGTATTATCTTTCTGATTCCTAATGACTCCGGTATGCATAATCTATTTTTGTGATATAGAAACTTATTTTCCTTCTTAAAGTGTTTGAAGGTCTCCCTCTCCTTATCAATCCTTGCCTCTTTTGAAAGGCTTGCCCATGCTTCCTGGAATTCCTTGTCCGTTGGCAATGTTTCCTCAATCTTCCTGCCAAACTCACCAGTGAGTGTTGATATGGCATTGGAGCACCTTCTTCGGTGGAGATGCCCTCGACTGAAATAATGTAACCAAGCTATTCTACTCTGGTCATGGAAAAATGACACTTGGACAACTTTACGTAGAGCTGATGCTTTCTTAGCTTCTCAAGAGCTCTCCTCAAGTGTATGACGTGTTCCTCTAGAGTTTTACTACAGACTAATATATCATCAGAAAAGATGATAATAAACTCATCGAGAAACTCTCGAAAGATGTCATTCATGAGCCTCATAAAGGTCATCGGGGCGTTGGACAGTCCAAATGGCATCACTGCGAACTCGTACTGGCCATACCTTGTCCTGAAGGCTGTCTTGTGGATATCTTCTTCCTTTTTCCTAATCTGGTGATAACATGATATGAGATCTATCTTGGAGAAGAACTTTGCTCCATGAAGTTGATCCATCAAATCATCTGCTCTGGATAACGCGTACTTATTCTTGAGGGTATGCTTGTTGAGCTGGCGGTAGTCGATGCACATCCTCAAGCTTCCGTCCTTCTTCTTGACAAAAAGAATAGGTGCACCGAATGAAGAGACACTAGGTCTTATGAACCCGAGGTCCAAGAGTTCTTGCAGTTGTTTCTTTAACTCTGATAGCTAATAGCCTTCGACTCCGCTTCAGACATAGTGCGGGGGTTTATGGCCTTCATGAGCTTTCTAACATCTTCATTCAGATCCTCTATATACCCCTCGACTGCATTTCTTTCACTTAGCTTTGGTACAAAGAGCCGCAGCCTCACGAATTCTTCGTGTACTTCTGCACCGACCTGTTACCCTGTTGCGACCTGTAGAATGCTTGCTTCGTGTGACATTTGTGTTCCCTTGCCACGTAATGTCGTTTGAATGCTTTATAGAACTTCTTAAATCTGCAAGCATCCATGCTAAGGCCATGGGCTTTTGCATAGCCCTTCCACCAGATTCGGGCTGCTCCTGTGAGGTTTTCCGTTGCCACTCTGCCCGTATCCTTATCCTTCATGGAGTAACTATTGCCATACTTCCTTATTTCATCAAGACATGCTTCATCCTCTGTTCAATTGCCCTGCTTCGAGAGGGTTTGAAAAAAATCCAAGATCCGTCCGGGAGAGCTTGCAAAACTGCGATGCGCGCATGCCTGACCTATTTTCCTAGAGAATTGCCCCAGTTTTTTGGATTTCCAGACATTACCCAGGGCCGAGTCCACTTTGCTCTGATAATCCGAGGCTTTGTCGTTCCTGCCCCGGTTACTCTGCTCCGCCTCAGCTTCTGCCTCCCCTTTCGAGCTGATCTCTGACCTGGAGTTGTCAGACGAGGAATCGGTGCTAGAGGACCTGCATTTTCTTTTTCTCTTCCTCTTATCCTTCTTAGGGAGAGTTGGTTGTGGCCACTGGACATTTTGGTCCTTGGACATTGCTCTCTCGGCCAGAAGGACCTTGATCTCTTGGATGCCTGATCTCATCTGAGACATCTCCTCCCCTAGGCTTGGCATGATGAAATCATCATATAAATTTCTGGGTACTCGGGCATGTGGAGGAGTTCTCTCATCCTGGATCTGTCTGTTGGGTCTTGCTGCAACATCACATTATACCCTTGATATGAGTTAATTGTTATGCGATGGAGTGGGGAAGAAATGAAAAGCGCCTTTTTTCTTGAAATTTTTGTCTTTTTCGTATTTTTTCTGTTACACGAGAATTCTTGCCAAAACTTAGGCTCGAATTCAAATTCTGGCCTTCTTTGATCCTCAATTCCTCTGATCAACTTGCTAGCCTTGTAGAGGCTAGCATATCATATGAATCCTGGGATCAAGCCCTTCAAATGGATACCAGATAGTTCACAATTATAGTTGATGGTCCAAGATTAACTTGTGGTTTTCTTTATGGATCATCTGCTCATCTTTGGAGAACCTCATCTTCAAACACTCATTTCCTGAAGAATCATTCACACCAGAATACTCAATTGTTCCCTGTGATGAAGATTTCACTACACAAATTGTTGAATCTTGGCTTGAAGAATTTGTAGGAGATAAAGACTCGCATGCTACTGGTATCTTCCGAGTCTTATGTGATTGGACCGAGAATTTCATCTATGTCAAGATATACTCTTCTTAAAAGGGAAGGTAATTGTGATTTTCCATGCTTTCTGTTACAATTAGTTGACAATTATATGGCTCTCTTAGTCTCCTAGCTGTAATTTAGATCAGAAGTCTCC
>JAANSK020247942.1:0-13563 GCA_011763485.2 Isoetes engelmannii
CATTGTATCTGTGAAGAAGTGCTCAGCCTCCTCTATATCTGATGTGCTGCTGGACTCAGGGAGTCCGACAATCCGCAGATTCAAGGCCCTGTCCTCCAAATTAGCACTACAGTCTGCGCCTCCGGTATGGGGAGTATCTGAAGGCAATGCTGAGCTGGAGGCCTCTACTGGCTCCGTCTGAATAGCAATCTCTGTATAGGATGGGGCGACAGTATGAGTAGCTGCGTCCTCAACTTCTCTAACCAAAGGAATCTGTGAAGTCAATATAGAGGTATAAAGCTCTGTAAGATATGCATATAAGGTAGATTTATCAAGGTAAGCACGGTCTCCTTCGAAATCCTCTACAGCCTCCTGATTAGGTAACCGCTTCTCTAATTCATGGAAAACAACCTCTTGTTTGGCAATCTGGATGTTGACCTGGAGAGATGCAGGCCTCGCCCGTTTGCGGGCTTGGTCACGCTCTGCTCTAGTCATGTATGAGCCTTAATGCTGCCAAAAACTAGGACCTGCTGGTGAAATCCGAAACAAATACCTACTGGCAAAATCCGAAACCCAGACCTGCTGGGTAAAATCGAAACCCAGACCTGCTGGTGAAATCCAAAACCCAGACCTGCTGGCGATGCTACAGGGATCCGTTGATGGGGCTACAGAGACCCATTGATGGGGCGATGCTACCTGGTGATGGTGCGTGAGCCTGATGATGTGATTCCGACTGGTACGTTATGCTGGGCGTGTGGCCAAGGCGCTACCACCGCCTCCTGTTAGGCGCTAAAAGAAGTAAACAACTTTACTTGCTAAGGATCCAAATTTATTAGATGGTTCTTTATGGCTTTTTGCTAATCTACTTATCCTACGGCCTTCCTCCAGGGGAATGACAACCCACACGACAAAATTAACCTTCGATCTTTATTAAGACACTGACATTAACATTGTGTCATCTTTCGAGAAAGTTTTCAATGCTAGAAATATTGTGTTTTAATATAGAATTATTGAGATGTGGCGTGGTAACTAGGAAGTACATTATTATCGTGCCTTTGCATATAAGGTGGCACATGGGAAGCCTTTAAATATTGGCGAACTGCCAAAACACTTACGATTGCCCCAGGATTGACATTATAAACAGTGGTGATGACAGAGTTTTTGATCCTACAAAAATGCCATGTACGTCTATATACTAGAACTATGACATCAATAAACTGCAATTTTTGCCCAAACTTGTTAAATATAATATGTGGGTTCTTACATCCTGCAGATCTCGGCCACCAGGGTCTCTCTTCTAGGACAGGGAATTTGATGGCCTGTTGTTAGGGTTTTTCCTCCCACATGGGGTTTTTTCATCCCGGCAGTAGGGGTGCATTGTACAGTTGCATTGTCTGCTTTTTGTTGTTGGATTTGGGTTTTCTGTGTGATCTGTAAAAGACATGTACCGTCTCATAGACCTTTGGCCTCCGTGGACGTTAAAATATACTTCCTTCCTTCCTTCCTTCCTTATTTCTTTTGAAGAACGACCAATGAGGTTGAGGTTTGGCATGCTTAGCATATCATGAACATAATTGAGGCTCTGATTTGTGGTTTTGCCTCCAGTTTTTTTTTTTTTTTTGGAAGGCAATATTTATATTGAAAATTTGTACATAAAGTACATAAGGTACAAATAGAAGGTAGAAGGGAAGTTTAACCCTTAAAACTGCTTCTTTAAGAATAGAATAGAATGATTTTTTTATCATCCACTGAGACCAATTGGTCTATGGAACCCAAACAAAGAGAACAACAAGCGTATTGCTGTCAGGATTAGAAACCCCGCCTCGGAAGTTTTCTGAGGGAAAAATCTTGGCAGTAATAAGTATGCTGAAAAAAGTTGTACAATGAAAGTAAGGGTGAGGGTACAATTTAGGACCATGTTGGACGACATAGTTGAGTGCACATATCCATGGCCTCTTGAAGATATGATTCCAGAAAGCCCACGGAGGTTGTATACCGGATGATTAGGTGGGAATAACTAAGCATACTGTGATCCTACCCCAAGCTCTGACTCACGTGGTATGACTGACGGTCTGGGTCTCAAGATAAGAGCAGACATAAGTCATCACAATAGAAATGACTGGCATAGAACAATGGCCTTGGGTAGTCCACTCCATTTGCCCCTCCTGTGCATACTTTGCAGAGTAGACCGAAAAACTTCGGGTCTCGACTGTATCATGCCAGACACGCAACCATAAGGCTACTCAAGGGTTTCATCTCCCCTAGTCCGATGAGGTAGGAATGCTGCTCCTTCCAAGAGATGACGCATCACCTAGGAGGGGTCGAACCCATACCTTGCCCTCACTCAGTAGCAAGGTATTAGGCCTAGCCTGCTATGGACTCCCGATAGACAAAGAACACAGTGAGTCCCTCTGAGGTTGGGACAAGTCCTCTATTCTATGCCAGGCAAGGCCCTAGGCCCACGGTCAGGCGGGCTCTCTATGCACAGGCCCAATTTATGGGAATTAATAAGGACTACCTAGAATCATACTATGCATGGCTTCTAGGTCTCTCTCCCCCCCCCCCAATTCCCTCATACAGAAGAGGTGCAAAGACTGAGCATCCTACCATGATCACATAATTTACAATAATAGAACAACAGTTCTAACGTGTCTAATCCTAAGGAATACAAGAGTCATTGTTCCTTAGTTAGGGTGATTTTAGGGTTAATGGTCAAGAACACTTATTAACACTAAAGTACATAAACACTCTAGCGTAACCGAGACTGTTAAGCTAGGACTGACACCCTACACGAGGACCAACCTCGTCCTTCGCTCCTATCCCCACTGGGTGATCCCAACATGGCCGATCTTGGGAAAGAACCTGAAGTCCACAGTTCCATATCAGATCCTACTGGAGGAGAGAGGTTTCTTGCCCCTACAAAGGGCCAGATTGGATCGCCATATCATCTACTTTTAGAAGGTGGACAGTATGGGTGATGCTCGTCTCCCCAATCTTGCTTTATCATGGCACTTGGTCCACAGTACCTATAAGCGTGCTGGAGGGAAAAAAGAGCTCAATGATTCTCCTGATGGAAAGTGCAGGCACGCAAGTGCGTACATGTCCAAACTGAGGCATACCACGATCACGTGGGGCAGTACTTTGATGCCTGCTTCCCTAGAAAAGTCTGGGATATAAACACTTTGGCAGAGGTTAAGACGGCACATTACCAACATCAGATCAATCCCATGCTTACAAGAGTTCCACAGCGCTACATGCATGTGCATTTATCCATGAAGAAGTGCAAATTGATATTGTCAATTCGCACAAATATGCATCGCCTTCGCATCAAGACATGCAAATAGAATCGAGAGCCATGTGAGGACATGATTTTTCAGTATTGCCAATAGAGGACCATTGAGGATGAACGCCATGCCCGTCAGACTTATCCAGGATTTGATCATATATGTATGTTGATGTATATCTATGACATTGTTATAGTTGACGATGGTGCCTCACCCTTCATGGTGAGTATTGTATATATGATTATATATATGTTGCTTGTGCTAGTATTACACGATTCCGTAGTGAGATCAGCCTCGGGGAAGACGGGGCAAGACACGTCCTTCTTCCACGTCGCTCTGGAACCAGCCAGGTCGACATTGCAATGACAGCCTCCCGCCGATTATGGAGTTGACGAGAGGGGATCTCCTGACCCTATACGACGGGAGTATCGTAGAAGAGGGTAAGGGGACGTCACACAGAGTGACTTAAGTCCTTCTGGGAATAAAAAGCATACATAAAGTGATATGTGGCATGGTCGAGGGAGGGGGGTTCCACTACACTTTGACTTGAAGTGTTTTATGTGCCAATGTCAAAGTAGTTGTATTATTGTGCACCGTTGTATTTTATCGTGCTTATTCAATCTTACCATCTAATGTTTTTTTTTTTCGTTTCTTTTCTTTTTCTGGCTATAACTTTCATCGAATTTGCCAACAAAGATTTGTCAAGATCACACACACACAATTGCAAAAAACCCAACATATAGGGGAGCTCTTAGAATTGAATTGAATTTTATTGTCACTGAAACCAAGATGGCCTATGGGACCCAAACAAAAATAAAGAACAACTGGCCTATTACTGCACAGAATTAAAAGACCTTTACTGCGAGGGAAAACCCTTAATATATAGTAATAAGTCTGTTGATGAACTACATAATTTGGACATGTCAACATCATGATCGAGGGCACAATTGAGCCCTAATGTCCATTATTCCCGGATGTAAGATGTCAGTGTGTGTACGCACTGAAGGTGTGTTCATAAGTACATGTGTTAGAAGAAGAAGAGAAGAAGCCATTTTTACATCATGCCACATTGGCA
Source organism: Isoetes engelmannii (assembly GCA_011763485.2). Lineage (NCBI taxonomy): Eukaryota > Viridiplantae > Streptophyta > Lycopodiopsida > Isoetales > Isoetaceae > Isoetes > Isoetes engelmannii. The sequence continues at coordinate 4,339 of JAANSK020247942.1, forward strand.
GCATTTGATTGGAATATGATGCAAACATCACACCAACATTGCTTTGTTCAATCTAACTTAGGTTGAATACAAATTTGAGGCATATTTGTTTTAGGACTAAAGACGTAAACCACTTCTATTTGCTAAGAAAAATTATCCGAACTTGTTATAGGCATTTGATATTGGGAAAATTCCAAATATACCCCTCAAGTTTGCAAATATACCTTTCTCAAGAGGCAAAATTCATCTGTTACCTTTGTTAAGGCCCTAAGTTTGACACCATGTATTAAAAGTCAGGTTCTAATGCTACAGAAGTTGGTTGTTGATATTATAGCATGTAGACCTGACATGCATAAGGTGGCTATGCATATGGTAATCGGGACTAATGCTATTATGTAAAGTAAGGGGAGACTATTTTGGCCTATTTTTAGGCCTTTATTATATTTGATAACGATCTTTTCTTTTCTATTCAACTCAAGAAGGTTGCACACACTTGCCATGTCATGAATCAAATGGATATGTGTCCAGCCAAATAGCCTCCCTCAGTCCTTTTAAGTAAGATAATGTTGGGGCTTCTTGGGTTGCATCGATCCCTGGCTCAACCTAACGGGCTCTGCCAAGCCTTTACTCCAAGAAATAGTATGTCCCTAACATTATCCCTATGATATGAGGATGCCATATTGGGCATCCTCTAGATATGGCAGAATAATTAGATGGCCCTGTTGTCATCCAATGTAACTATAACTTCACAATGCGAATAACTTGCCAACAATTGTGCCTATTTGAATAGGTCAATGCAGTGAGCAAGAAAGCGGCTTCTTTTGTCCCGTATGCATCCTCGTAGAATAAAATAAAATAGAATAGAATATTGATTACCAGTGTCCCCTAACTTCACAATGCGAATAATTTGCTAAAAGTTGTTCCTATTTAAATAGGTCAATCCAGTGAGCAAGAAAGCGGTTTCTCTTGTCCCATATGCATCCTCATAGAGAATATCGATTAGGTTTGAGCATGATTAGGTAGTGGATCGAATTTTCGGGAACATTTATGAGCCTTCTTACATCTAGCATTTTATAATATAAGAGTATGGATCCCAACATGTTAGTTTTGTCAAGGGAAAGGTGGAAAGGCAATATTGCTATGTCGTATAGGGGTGCAAAGTCATGTGGTATAGAACTACATGAAAGGAGTGGAGGGGGGTTAGTCAAAATGTGTCCAAGAGAAGGCATGGGGTTCATTATTTAAAGATAAGGAAAAAGGGTGGATAAAAAAAAAGGGGAGATGGGAGATGGGCGTTGTAAATAACGCACGCCGTCGTGTTTGAGCTAGCCTTAAAACCAGAAAAATATGCTAAGTCCACGAAAACGCGTGTGTTTCTTTTTTTTTTTAAGGGAAAATTATCAAAATACCATTGAAGTTTGCCAAAATTATCAAAAAGCCATTAAACCCAGTGGTATTTTGGGAAAATTTGCAATAATATTTTTCCAATGATATGAATGAAAATGTGCCCTTTGGATGATATGTAGATTGAGCTGAGATCTTTCCAACAAGCATAAGATCATCTGAATTGGAGTTGAAAATTTCAGGTTATAAACTCCTGAGTTCTTCAGAATTTAGGAAATGAAAAATCTCATAACTTGAGATTATGGCTTTAGAATTGAATGATCTTATGCTCCTTAGAAAGATATCAGCTTAATCTACAATTCATCTGAAGGGGACATTTGCATCCAGATTTTGGAAAAATGTTATTGCCAATTTTCCCAAAATACCACTGGGTTTAGTAGCATTTTGGTAATTTTGGCAAACTTTAATGGTATTTTGGTAATTTTTCATTTTTTTAATATGGCTCAAACATGTCAAGACACAAGAAATTGATAAAGTAAAAAAACACCTTGTATTTTCTTTTGGCTCAAACACGACGGCGTGAGTTATTTACGGGCAATCGGATGGGAGAGGGGAAAAAAAGGGCAAAAAGCTGTGGCTCGTTGACATAGGAACATGCATGCAACGTATGGTGTACGGTTCAGGTGCTAGGGTTGAAGCTAAAATACAGTACGATTCTACTCTACTCTACTCTACTCTGAAGTCTATTATACGTCCAGTTTGGCAGAATATGCAGGGCAGATGATGCAAAACATAAATATAATTAAAATAGCATAAATATACGGTTGGTGCAGGATCTCAAGCGTGAGAAAACAATCCCTTACTTCAAGACAATGGACCTGCGGTCCGACGTGCGGTACACCAGTCCTTTGCACTGACTTCTGGGTCTTTGGGTTGTTCTGAGGCAGACAATTCGAGAAATTGCGCCTATCTCAAATCAGTCAGATAGCCAGTTTTGTTCCACTTTGGTCTTTTTCAGACAATCCTAAACGTCCATTTCAGCCTCTTCAGAAAATCCTAAGCGTCATTCCTCAAATTAACCGGCAGGTTTCACTGATCACAGGATTAGCCGGCAGGTTTAGCTGATAAGTCTGGTTTAACCGACAGATTTTACCGATCAGACCGGTTTAGCTGGTCGGACAGGTTTGGCAGGTTGCCGCCATCAGAGACTATCTATCAAAAGTAGACTGTATGTACCTCGTTCCTTGTCAACCGGGTGCATGCAGGACACGAGGCAGTCAGCAGGTCACAAGGTTTACCCAGAGTTTTAGCCCTGCTGGCGTAGAAAAAGTACAAATTAGGTCGTACGTAGAAGAGACGAATTTCTGAAAGGCTGTTAACCCCATGTGCAAATGTCCCCCACTACATGCACGCCACGTGGATCCCACATCAGCTGACAACGTGTCCGATACTGCCGAAGTTTCCATTCTCCCTTCGCATTTATGGCTCCCCTGACCTATTACCATTGTAACCCTATGGCCTATACGGTCCTCTGCCTTTCCTTGTATTTGTGCGCCGAGGGCGATACGTGATGTGAATTGCAGAACTTCGTGAATCATTGAATCTCTGAACGCAACTTGTGCCCGGGGCTTTTTCGAGGGCATGTCTACACCTGCGCGCTTCAGACGTCGGCTTGTATTTGTAAACTAACAAGAAATGTGTCATTGAATATAAAAAAAAAATGTCAATTCTAGGATGGTTTGGTGGTTTTGTGGGTTTGTGCATATGGGGTTCAAAACTTGGGCCCCTCCCATGGCCCACATTTGGAACTTTTGCTGGAGGTGTATCTTGGTCCCTCTCCCCCAAGAGTTGTTGGTCATAGTCTTTGGCCCAGTCTTTCCCCTAAGACGCAATCGCCAAATCGCCACCCACATCTGTTCTGTGGCACCTGGGCCACCAGCTGCACTTGCAGTATGGTATGGTGGTGACTTGATACCTTCCCAATCTCGTGCCTTCATCATGCAAGGTTTACACCTCTCTAATTATCCTCACGCCTGTCCCATGTAGGGTCCGAGTTCCTTGTTTCTGTACACGAGCACCTGTTAATATTAACTCCGCCGTGGTTTCTGGTTATTTTGGTTCTGCACTTCCAAGATATGGTTTGTGGAAGTTTGTCTTCAAGTGAGTATCCCAACATTCCTTGTATATGGTGTGAGGTCTATTCATTCAAGGACATAGAACTTTAAAGTTGAATTCATCTCAACATCATGATATTTCTACTCTAAATACATCTAAAATTTTGAAACACATTTCAAAGCTCAATCACTCTCTTTCTATATCTGTCACTCTCTTTCTATATCGTGGTCATCCAAAAACAAGCTGCAAGCTATAGAACTAGAAACGACATTCGGCAAAAGGGGGTAGGAGTTGAAAAGAGCACCAAAGCAAGTTATTTAATTGAATATCCTTATAAGTTTAGTGTAACCACCTTAGAAAATGGCTCCGTGTACAACCATCAAGAGACAAAATTGAGCTTTCAATAGTGAACAAAGCTACTTTAAAACATTGTGTAGATACTTGTGACCATAATAATTCCTCTCAAAATCTTCTCTTATAAAATGTACACTTTAGAGCATTGTGTAGATACTTATGATCTGTAATAATTCCTCTCAAAAACGTCTTTTATATTCAATAGCGTATCTTGGTTCAAAAAATTCGCGGGAAGCGGATTTGCAAGTTCACAGTACATTTTAGAAAACGCAGAAAATTTCCTTGCTAAAAATATCGATTTTTCTTGATACTTCCTATAGGAACAGAGGGGGAGTATGTAGCTGGTAGGCTGGACTAGATCTCGCAGGAAACTTGCCGATCATGCCGTAAAAAACTTTCGAACCAAGGTCGCGTACCCTCATGCATTAGGTTGTTTACTTAGATTCCTCAACCTATCTTGTTTCATGTTTTGGAGAAGGGATTAAAGGCACCAGCTAGGGGGGAGAAAAACCTAGTTTCTATAATGTAGAGGTATCTTTTTAACCTGCCTATTTTAATTCATGATTTCAATAATGAAGACTTCACTTTTCTTAATGACACCACTTGGAGAAACCATTTTATATTTAGCATAGATACATAGAACAGGAGTCAAACTCTTCAATCTAGAATTAAGAGTGTTCCCATGTTTTAAAAAATCTAAAACAGAAGTAGGAATCTCCCACATTCATCATTCTCTATGTGCAGCAAATGTGGGGAATTTTCTCTGACAACTTCCATGCGAGAAACAACAGACAACGATTCATTTCATACTTAAAGCAAATTACTTTAAACATTTACCTCCTAACGTGGTTTACTAAATTTATATAAGACCGCGTGTTTGCTTGTAATTGCAACCTTATGTCACATATATTGGGAGTTGTTTTGGAGGTTTTGCAATGTGTAAGAGATATTAGATTATATTTTATGTTATGACTTCTAACTCTTTTTACAACCACATATCCCTAGTTTTATATTACTTAAAAGGCGATAAAAAAAAACAATACGTAATATTCTATTGCACACCTAACAAGGCATACCTGTTGTGCATTTTGTAATACATGGTTTATTGTTTGCTCTCTTACCCGTATCCAAATATATATTCGACATATATGCATAGAAAGGATGAATGGCGGCGGACAACTACACAATCATTGATTCTTCCGACTCGATGGAACAAATTGTGTCCTTTAATAGAGTATTTTGTTGGGATTTTGTTGTAGTTCCTTGGATTCATATGCTTTAGTATTTTCTCATATAAGAGAAGGATGTTTCGAGCATAAGAATATAGTCATGTTCCATTTTAGTTTCTAAATGGGTGTTGTTACAAAATTCATTGCCAAGAATCCTACATCATTTTATATTGGGAGAGGTTTTGTGCAGAGGGAAGGGCACCGGGGGTTGGGGTAGACCATTTACATTAAGGATACAAGAGATTTATTGCACCGGCACATTTCTTTGGTACAAAAATGCGTCAGTTGGAAACTGTAGAGTTGAACCCAAGGTCACGGGTTCAACGCCTCGTTGTGAAAGTGACAATGCATTGTAAAGTGGGTGGGGAAGGACCTATCTGGGTGTGTTGTAAATTGTCCCATAAGCTACGGCTAGGGATAGGTTCAATACTGTATACGTTTTTTACATGATACTTATTTTTCGTATGATACGGCACTAATTTGAAGTATAATACGTCAAAAGCACGACAAAAAAAAAATTCGCGTACGAGAAAACAATATTTCGCTTACGTGAAAATTGTTTCGCGTACACGTAACTGAGTTTTCACGTACGCGAAAATTCAAAAAGAAGGCGCGAAAATTTATTTTAAAAAAGAAAAGAAAATTGAATTTTCGCGTACGCGAAGTACACAGTTTCGCGTATGTATGTGAAGCGAAATACACAGTTTCGTGTACGCAAAACAATGTATTTTGCAAGCGCAAAAATTCAAATTTTTTTTTAAACGTCCGCGTACGCAAAAATTATTTCGCGTACGTGAAGCTGTGTATTTCGCGTACGAAAAAATTTAAAATTTTCACGTATGCGAAATGCACAGTTAAGCATATGGGAAGTAGTTTTTGCATATGCAAAACTTTTTTTTTTGGCTTTGTGCTTGCAGAAACGCTGTTTCGCATACGCGAAAATGCGTATTTTGCATGCGCGGTTTTTTTTTTTCCCCGGTCGGCGAGAGTTTAATAAGGAAATACGTATTTAACCCAAAAATATGTAATTTTCAACTTTATACCTCAGGAATTTTTTGTTTATATGTACAGAACCTATACTTGGCTACGACTTCCTGTGGACTTTAAAACCCATTATTATTATTATTGTTATTGTTATTGTTATTGTTATTGTTATTGTTATTGTTTCTTACTAACATCCTTTATCTATTGTTCGGTTATTGTATAGTAATGTCTTACATCCTAGGAACGAAACAATTTGAACTTATGTTGACTTTTGGAAGCCATCATCAACTCAAATAGCTACAGAAAGAATAGAAAGAACAGTCATGCAACTACTTTCTGCATAAAAAGCATAAGAGCTCACTCAAAACCAAACATGTCCATTACCACCTCATCTAATAAACTCGAGGGTTCATCTAATGAAAACCGTGTAAACCATGTGAGTGTACAAGAGTGGGTTTTTTGGGAAAGTTACAAAGATGGTTTCAAATAGACATTACATTATTGTCCCAGCTAGATACAACAAATAAGAAGTGTTGATTAGCTATAACAAATAGTAATTATAGATATAGATATACAAAAAGAAGTTGAATTCCAATGTCCATAGAAGTTCCATGTTTGCACTTTTGAGGAACCACTATATAAAGGATGATTTTTGGCATTCAATCATTACATTGGATGTAAAGGTAGCAATAGTAAAATAGAAGAATATCATGCATGGACGGTTATAGTATTTTATATTGAAGACAATGGCTTAAGCTACTAGGGTCATGTTTGTGGCGCATGTTCATTATACAAGTTACATGTAATTTTGTTGCATGTTATTTGGAGTTGTTGCATCTAATCAAATTTTTCATGATGCCATATTCCTACTGTTTAGTGCAATTGAACCTCTGCCGCAATATAAAAGTTAATGCAAGTGAATCTGTATAGACAGCTTCCTATGACACATTGATACCATATACCATGGGCTAATTGCATTCCGATGATCATGAGACGATCATGTGCGTTAATGCAAATATTCCTGCACATAAATTTGTAAAACAGCAATATCCCATCATTCTAGCCAGTTAAAGTCATTTGACGTAGTCCTGAATTTGATATATCTTGCAATAAAAATCAGGAATTGGCAAAGAATTTGTCACGAAGCATGTATTTAACGTGAGACATCTAATGACTTGTCAGAAAAATATGTACTTAACATGTTGTGCTCGTCATTCATTTTGATCTTTGGACCTCTCTTGTCTCTAGTCTTTTTCTGGACTTTTGCTTCCTTTCTCTTCTCATTTTCCTTGGTCTCATTTTGAGCTACCTCCCTTATATGCTTTTGCGTTATTATTCTTCTCGATTTGAGTAGTCGGTCTAGTGTAGGATGAATAAGTTGCATAGAGCAACACCACCTTGCATATTTGCAACAATAAAAGCCTGAATAGTATATCATAGGCAAACAAACCAGTAATAGGTGATCTCAGAACCACAAGGTTGTCGATGTAGGCAATTAAGAAGGCAAAAACAAAGGTGATCAATATCAAGCAGACAAACAAGGAACCAAGTGTGCGAATATGGATTACTTCCCCTTCTTTAGCAAGCTTTTCATGCAGGCAAATAAGCAACCAAGTGTGCGAATATGATTTACTTCCCCTTCTTTAGCAAGCTTTTTGCTAGATTTAATGCTGGCATCTTTGCCACACCCATAAATATCCAAGTATCCAAATGCCCTATTCTTATTTACATGTTATTCCATGTTTTAAATAAATACTTCAGCAATAGACCAGAAAATATCAATTCCCTTGAGCAACTTCAACCTGTATATATGCACAAATTGAAGCTCAAATGTAGCAATGGGCGGCACATGCATCAAAAAGGCCACTACCTAGTTACAGGTTATTATCAGTTGTGCTACTAATATATGGGTAATTAAAAATCCATACCAGGAACATGCCACGTTTTTTTCCCATGTGGTTTTTTCATCCGGGCCGTAATGGGCATGTTGCTCCTCTTGTACATGTCCCATAGGCCAATTGGCCTCCGTGGACGATAAAAATTTTATCTTATCTTATCTTATTTTTCATCTCAGAATGCAACACGAATCATGTCTTAATATAAAACTAGGATTTAACTTTAAAACCTGATTGTGTGCACCTAATTGTCTATGTGTTTTTGCACCTGTAACAGAGAAGACCTTCAAAGCAACATCATTCTTTCGGTCACATTAAATAAAATAAAAAACAAAATGGTCACTGTACAGAGAGAGATAACCTAAAAAACTCACCACGAGATGAGGCTGCAACTTCACCAAATTGATTGAAGCCACACCTGTACTGTGCTCATTTTTTGGAAGACACCTTTCCACCAGGAGGACATACAAAATTGGATTTAACCAAAATATTCCGTTTCATTTTTCGATGAAAAGAAGAGCAGATATTGACTATTGGAGCAGTGGAATGAAAACAAAGTCCAATTTCCAAAAGAGAAAACAAAGGTGAAAATGAAAGCAACATTCACCTTAGGAGATGATGGTGATTCCAGGGCGTCATGAAAGATCCAGATCGCTTTAGCACATTGCAACTATAATTTGAAGCAGAGCAAACTGGAACTGTAGTTTCATATCGAATGTAGAGTTTAGTTTCATTCTAGAACAGGAGGTTAGTTATTTACAGTTGAAAGGGGAAGATCTACATCAAATTTATTGTCATTACATTTTAGAAGCGATCCAAGGATCACAGATTTTCAGAATTGAATTGCTATGATTAAGAAAATTTTTGTACAAGAACAAAATATCTGTGTGATATTTACTGCTAAATTGCAGAGCAGCGTTAATTTGATTTGAGTAGCCAGTAGACAGATCATTAAGGGCATTATTGTTTTTAAGCACCTCTACTGTATGGTAATCCTAAAACTGTGCCAAAATAATGTGTAGATTTGGTTATAATGTGCTGATGGTGTTGCCTTAGTACACTTGTCTATTACTCAGTCTATGAATTATGCACATCTTGCATATGTATCAATTGCTATATCAGGATCAGCCAAATTGGTTTGGGGACAGAATTAGCCTATTATGTGATGTTGTGCCATTGAAATTGACAGCTATTTAGACATGAAGAACAGTTCAATCAACAATCAACCAATATTTTTCTGCAATAATGTTTCTGGGAAGGTCCATCCAGTAAGTTAATTCTCTTCTTTTGTATATGCAATTCATGTGTCTTTGGTCTATTATTAT
>JAANSK020247953.1:0-13563 GCA_011763485.2 Isoetes engelmannii
TTCGACCCGTTGGGGAGGGGAAAGTCCCCGGCGTTATACGATGGGAGCATCGTATGCCGTCAGGGAGCGTCACAGCTTTTGAAGTCGTTGCCTACCAAGCTAGTATACAGCCAAATGTAAAATTAAAGCTGATCGATAAATAGAACATTTTTGTGTACCTATTTGTTTCTACACGCTCCCAATGACGGGATTCGCGATCGTTTGCACTGTATGTTATTTCTTCATTGCAGTGTTTATTTGTTCATCTAGAGGCCTCTCGTTTTTATTGAATCTTCTAGGCGCCTGTGTTGTGCTCTTGCTCGCCTTCTAGCCATTGTACTCTTGATTGTACTATTCAATCAGGTTCAATACTGGCGTCTGCCTGCCAAATGCTAATATGCTTGTTTCCTCAAGCTACCAAGATTGCAATTGCGATCGTTGGCAACGTATTAGTTGGTTCTTTATTGCTGTGTTCATCTGTTCACTTAGAGTTTAACATGGTGACTTGTTAGGTTGCATTTTCTTAGAGTTCACAATAGAGGGCACCGGAGATACCTAGGAATGGGCTTTCCAATGCCTCTGTCTAATCGTCTCCCTGTGTCAATGTCGCTTGATTACTTGTTAAGCTCCATTGCACAAAGAGACGCCAAAGTTGAGGCACTGCATCCTAGTTCGTCTAAGGGTGGAAGTTTTTAGATGCAATGTAGTACAACTTCAAACATGAGCACGTCCTCAAAATTCAAACCAAAATGTTGTCTGAGCAACCTGTTCATTGCGGTAGTAAGCCTTAATTATGTTACGCATATATTGTTTACCATGTTTACTCTCTATTGGCTGCAATTGGTGGAGAGGCTTGAGCAGCACTAGGGGTTGAAATTAGGGGCCCTTCTCAAGTTAGATGTAGTGGAACATTGCACCTGGATGTAACAAGAATCCTGGGTGCTCTGGTATTGTTTCTCTGGAAAAATGCAGTTTAGTGATTCCCTTTGTTTAGTTTAGTGCTGCTCTTTGCATGGCATGTGCTTTTTCCTTTTCGTTGCCACGAAGATTCGCGTACGCAATCCCTCGAAGCCTCCATATACCAATTGGTCTCGGTGGACGATAAATACTCTATTCTATTCTATCCTTATAATTGTTCCTTTCATCTTTGCAGAGCCCGAGTTATTTCAAGGACTTCGCGAGCGCATCTAGCCTCACAAAATCATCAACCCCGGGCTTGATAGGAAGTGGTGTATGGAAATAGTGCAAGTTGTGCCCCAAAAAGAATGGGACAAACGCAAGGACTTGTGCCTTTTCATCAGGGCCCAAGAGAAGAACAAGGTTGGTGGGCAAATGGGAATTATAATATTCATGTGGCAAGGTAGTGCCGGTAAGGTTGATTAAGGTTGACAACGCTATCATATGCCTAGTGGAACACATCTTCCAACATCAGTTCTTGCAATATGCCATGCAGTGGATGAGTTATGACCCTTCTATGATGACGGCAAGTTCCCATAAGTCTAATGCAGGAAAAAAGAACTACAGCGCTAAAGGTTACGGCTGGCCACTACCGTCTTATGAATCATTAGAGGCTGTTGGTATGAAATGATGGACCTTGTCCGGAGATTTCAAGCATGCAGAAAGTATATGTTTAATGGCAAGAAACCGCCAAGCTGTGCCATGAACGCTTTTAAGGATGACAAGATTCCACAAGAATGGACAGCTTATGGATAGCTGCATGATGCAAGGAGATAACCAGAGAAATCTTTGTGAGGAATGGCGAACCCAGTGTTAGCATGAAAGATGCACATCTCCTCAAGGCTGAAGAATGTCTTGAAAGAAAATAGTAGTTGTAGAAATTGAAATGTGATAAGTACCTCCAAATATAGATATCTACTGTTACGACTCGAGAGATATTACATTATTTTGCTCTGATACACAAAGTTGTGTCAATTAAGATATCGACAAGAATCATTCACATGTCTATTCTAAGTATCTAAAGTACAATAATATGAAGCATGCAAAACTCTCTCCGGAGCTTATCAATCAAAGAATCAAACCATCTATAACACTTGATAATACATGAACAACATGAACTACACCACATGAAATCAATGAATTTGAGAAGCAACATACGAGTTAGTTATGTGATCTGCTTTAATTTAAAGAAAAAATGCCAACATACACTACTATAGTACAATAGTTTTGCCATACATTTTGAAATTCAATGGTCACCAGGCATTGCACCCAGCCTAACTATCATCTCCTACTTGAAGTTATTTGTTGAATTTTAGGGCAAATTGGTCTAATTTAATAGATAGGTCTCTTTGCCAGAGATCGTTTTGCACATGCTAGTGGCAGAGGGGTGTTTACTCCTAAACAAGTAAGAACCTTACTCCTTGAGCCCATTAATTTGAAGAATCAAATCTTGGGTTATGGCAATATCGGAGGTGTGGTTATTTGCAGACAACAAGCTCCTTGATAATAAAAAATGATAGTATATTAGAAACTTCTACTACTTATGAAGAAAACGAAATAATTCGTAGGTTGCTTGAATTTATATACACCCTCCCTTCAATTAGACTTATAGGTTATTTCTTGGTTTCAGACGCAAAAATAGGCCTTAGACCTACTTCTAATACAAAGTGAAGCACTTAAACTACTTGGAAAAAATTTGGCAACATACAGGCTCAGGCGGTTCAATGACTCTAGTCTAACATCTCAAATCTTTGATTTCCAACTTTATTACCTTGACGTCTATATCATCAATATATATATTGAGCATATATATCCAACTATGTCATACAAATGCCCGATGTCATTTAGCTGCAAGGACTGAGAAGTTATCCATGTAGCTGTCGTTCAAACGACGTCTTTGCCATTTAAGGTTGTATTTCCACATGTTCTCCGTTTTTTTTTTTTTTCTTTAATATAGTCCGACGTTTGTGAACATTAGAGGAAAGTATGATGAGTTCATTTATTCTATTTTACACTGTACTATTAGATTTACCTTACAACATCGTGGATCTTATCTAATATGCTTGACCTTCCTTATGATTTTAGTCAATCGCGCACGCACACGCACACGCACACGTGTGCGCGTCAATTGGAAGAAGATCAGTAAGTTCTAGAAGTGCGATTCATCTTGGTGGATGCTCCCATAGTTGCACAATTGTCATCTTTTTTAATTCTTGGACTCCTAGCTTTATGCGAGATTCCTTCTTCGTCATATACTCATATACATCATCTCAAGATCTACAAGTATGTTCATTCTATTTTAAAAAAAAGAAAGCTTTGTGCCAGATGTTTATATGGCACCCATTGCTAACGCTTTGCTCCAAGCCCACCCTTCTGCTAGTTTTTTTTTTTTTTAGGGTAAGACCTTTTCTTTTTCTTTTTCTTTTTTTGTTATATTCATAGTAAATAAATTATATTTATTTGAGGTTCCACAATAGGCCTGATAGGAAGAATTTAAACACAAAATCCCGTATGGATCTAATAGGAAGAGTTAGCACATTTAACAAGCAATCACAATGCTGGAGGTCATAAGATGATACCTCTGGTCAAAGCAACCTTGACCTCTTCGTCTTCACAAACAGAAGGATGATTTTAGGAGGATACAATGTGGAAGAAACTTAAGTGAAGTTGAAGGGACTTGGTAGGAAATGTAATTGAAAAAGAGATTATCTACTAGACCATCATTTTCTAGATGATGGAAGTTGCATGGATATGGTAAACTTATGAATGCCGGCCACATAAGGAAGCTTGTTGCGTTATTTGGTAAGGGAAGCTATGTAAGGTGTTGTAAATGAGAATCGTGTGATGCCAGAACTTTTGCAACTGAGAAGTTCGTTCATCATGAGTTGATTTTATAGTTAGTGGCAAAAACAATGATCTTGTAGCTAGAAGATCCTGATTCTTGTTAGAGAATTGGCTCTACTACTGGCTCATTTGGTTGCACTTATTACAAACCAAAGGCAAGAGAGCTAACATCCATGGACTGCTAATCTCTAGTAGCAAAGGGGAACTAACAGCGCGTCTATTTCTGCAAAATAAACCTAGACCCTATCCAGTTCAAGTACAAGCGCATCCTTTTTTGATGTTAGAAGCGATTTCCATGCTTCTATCAGTTTGGACTGCTTCTCGATGAGTTCATCCTTGGCTTTTAACTCTGTCTTCAATGCTATTATTTCCTGCAACCAATATGGATTTTGCCCATCACTTGCAGATTCAATGACAATGAAATCATTAAATAAAGGATAATATATACCTTCTTAAGTAGTTCTTGTTTGCATGGTTCATGATCATGATCTATACAAATAAAAAACATTTGTAGTTTCTTCACAGCTTCCATGAACTCTTTCGCATGGCGTTCTACATCAACTAGAAATGCATAAGAAAATAATTAAGATGCTTCTTCATGAATATACTTACATTCAAAGGAAAGATGCACAATAAAAAATACCATGGTGAGATGCATGTGCTGAACAATCTGCAGCCTGAAGTTCCCGAGCTGGTAAGCAAGATAGCATAGCAGAATCCATAGCAGCCACCCATCCTATCATTTCTGCCTGTGCTGTTGGAAGGGGATCCATTGCCCAGTAGTATTATCACCTGCAGTATTTTGATAATACTTAACAATTAGCCTTTGGACCATATGGGGATTTTTTTTGGCTACAAAAAATAGAATAGCAGCAGCTTCAAAGACACAAAAAGCTTTTGCAAGTCTCATTGCAGTCCCTTCCTTGCAAGCTATGCAGCAGTGTCTTAAACCACTTAACCAAAAATCATCTTTATATCAGGAAGGCTTCAATCTTGAGAGAAAATCAGTTATTTACCATCATGGAATCTCCCCTCCAACAATTAACAATCAATTTACGGCAATTCAATCTATTAAAATAGTTGGCAGAAGCAGCGATTCTTCTAGGGTCCTGTATTACATATTTACATTGCAGCAAACTGAAAATCTGCCCAAAGGTGAGCTCTTTGAGCCAAGTTTTTGCATTTGTGTTCAAAATACTTAATCAATGAGCTAATGCAAAACGTTTGTTAATAAGGCAGCTTTTAAGGCGCAGATATTCTCCCCCCAAAGGGGCATAGTACATTTCTGCTGATCAAGAGAGCACTTTGATGGAAATCCTTGCCAGCCTTTGCAACAAACCCAAGAAATTCTACACCATAGAATGTTGTGGCTTTGGTAATTAAAGCAGTGAAATGCATCCTTGAGATGTTCTGCTGCAAACCCTTAACCTTCTACTAAATTCCACATGAATCGATGTGTTTAGTAAAACATGATCCATTCTGGATCCCATTACCATACATCCATAATCATCTTTCTGTATTTTGCCGAACAATGGAACTTTCAAACATAGAAAACATCATTATTAAAGATCTGAACCTGGCAAATACATGTATATAAAGTGTCTTGATGGATCTTCTGCCTTAATGTGACTCAATTAACGTAACGAAAGAATAATGTGCTACTATATATACTACGAGTTTTTTGGTGAAACTTCTAACTTCTTCCTCCGCTTCCAGAAAAAGCTTCCATTGCTTTGATCATCATTTTCTATTCCTCCTCAAATTGTTTTTGAATGCCCTGGTTAGTTATGAGAAAGAGAATGCATACCACACAAAATTCTGCTCTGGCTTGCTGGATCTTCACAGTTCGCGGCTTTGGAATCGTGCATCCTCAGCTTGGTGCTGCATAAACCCTAATCAAATTCGAGAAGATTGAACATTTACGCTTTTCCTTTTGTGCCGGCCACCTCAGCAGTTTTTTTTGTCCACGTCGCATGACGATCATAAAAGATGCGGCTTTATGACATTTCCACCACCTCGTGCTCATCGATTCTTCTTCGTTCCTTTTCCAATGTAAGTTGATCCGCAATTCTATCTGCAGTTCTCTTATTGCTCATCACTGAAACAGTCTTTTCTGGTCTTCTAGATTCCTTGTTTCTAAACGTGGAAAACATGAGCTTTTTAATGATGCCAATCTCTGCAAAAAAAGGCGACTGGCAGGGGTACTTGGTATTATGGAGCAGCAAGGTAATCCTATATCTAGGGACAATGTATATATGATCTTGCAAGAATGCATTAGGGAAAAAGATCAAGAATGTGGAAGAAGACTGTTTCGTTTAATGTCACAAACTGGGCTAGATTCAGTTGAAGTTTTCAGTAACCATTTTATTCGCCTCTTTGCTTCTTGTGGATGCTTATTGGAAGCAAATGAGGCATTTTATAAAGTGCTCAAACTAAGTGCACATACCTGGAGTGCAATTATTTCTGCTCATGCCAGTAATGGGAAGGAAGAATTGGCGATACAACTATATAACATGCAATTTTGTAATGTCAGGAGTAACAAGTATGTTCTTCTTGCAGTCTTAAAGGCTTGTATTCCTCTCTCTGCACTCCATGAGATTAGACGTGTCAATCAGGAGGTCATTGAAAATGGTCTTGAAAAGGATGTAGTGTTAGGGACCTGTCTAATAGACGTGTATGCTAAATGTGGTAGCTTGGAAGAATCACACAAAGTTTTTGAAACATTGCCAGAAAGAAATGTCGTCACCTGGGGTGCCATGATTGTGGGATATGTCCAAAGTGATGAAGGTTACCTGGCCTTAGAATGTTTTCAAAAGATGCAAATGGAGGGCATAGAGCCAGACAGTTTCACATTTTCAAGCATCGTTAAAGCATGTGGCAGCATAATTGCCATACAGCAAGGGAGGGTGATTCATGAGCAGATGTTAAAGTATGCCTCTCAAATGAACATCATCATAAACAGTGCACTTGTAGACATGTACGCTAAATGTAATAGTTTGGAAGAATCATACAATATCTTTGCCAACATGCCAAATCAGAATGCTCTCTCTTGGGGTGCATTAATAGCAGGTTATACTCAGCATGATGAAGGACGTCTTGCCTTGGATTGTTTTGAGAAGATGCAAAATGAGAAAATCAGCCCAGATAACATTGCGTTCTCAAGTGCCTTAAAATCTTGTGCAAGCATAAAATGGCTAGAGAGAGGCAGACTTATCCATGAACAGATCCTTGACTATCAGTTCGACTTAGATGTCATTTTGGGGAGTAGTCTTCTCTATATGTATGTCAAGTGTGGAGGGCTGAAAGAATCAACTTTAGTGTTTGATAACCTGCCAAAGTTAGATATAATATCCTGGGATTTAATGGTCACGGCATATATCCAGCATGATGAGTTTCTTCTTGCCTATGATTGTTTAGTCAGGATGCAATCAAAGGGTATTACACCAAGTAAAAATTTGATCTTGAGTGCAGTAAAAGAATGCGGCAGCAAAGGAACAATACAGCAGGGTAGACTCATTCATGATTCAATATTAGAAGATAGACTTGAATCAGACATCGATGTGGCCAGTAATCTTATTGATATGTATGCCAAGTGCAGTACAATGTACGAGGCATGCCAAATCTTTGATAATTTGGAGACTCGTGATGCATTATGCTGGTGCGCAATGATTTCAGGGTATAGCCAAAATAATGACGCTCAACTTGCCCTAATTTATTTTGAACAAATGCAACAGGAGGGCATAGTGCTACAAAAGGTCACTCTTGTTAGCATTTTAAAGGCATGTGGAGAATGTGGAGCTATATATCATGCCAGGTTGCTTCATGATCATGTTGTTCAATTAGGGTTTGAAAGCCATGTTGTTTTTGGAAATGTTTTGATTGATATGTATGCAAAATGTGGTAGCTTGGAGGAATCTTGTAGAGTGTTTGATATATTGCCTAATCGTGATGTGGTTTCCTGGAATTCGATGATTGCAGGATGTATGAAACATGGTGAATATCTTCTCACATTGATTTATTTTGAAAAGATGGAACAAGAGGAAATGACACCAAGTCAGGTTACCTTTTCTATGATCCTTAAAGCATGTGGCTTCGCAGGTGCCATAGAGCAGGGCAGACTTGTGCATGATCAAGTCGTAGAATGTGGCTTCCATTCAGATGGTGTTGTGGGAAACAGTCTCATTGATATGTATGCTAAGTGTGGTATTTTGGAGGAGGCTTGTAAAGTCTTTAAGACATTGCCAACACTAAATGTTGTGTCCTGGAATACAATTATGGCAGGATATGCACAGCATGATGAATGCCGTACAATCTTATATTGTTTGGAAGAAATGCAGGAAAAGGGCATCAAGCCAAATCATGTTACATTTCTTTGTATTCTCGTTGCATGTAACCGTGCTGGCTTAGTTGATAATGGCTGGTGGTACTTTCAGCATATGAGAGAATGCTATGGGATAACACTAACTATAGATCACTATAACTGCATGATTGACCTTTTAGGCCATGCAGGATACCTCAAAGAAGCATTGGATGTTTTGCAATCAATAGAGCCACCAAATGTTTCCGGATGGATGTCCTTGCTTCATGCATCCAGAATGCATGGGAATGTTGAGCTTGGAAAATTTTGCTTCGAAGAGTTGCATCACTGCAATCCGCACTGCATTTCGAGTTACATACTCATGTCAAACATCTATGCAGACGTTTATATGCCAGTTAGTATTCATATTTAGGTTGTTTCAACAAGCTGGACAATATTCAACATTAAGAAGGAAAGCTTGACTAACAGATCGCAAAAATGAACACTAGAAGCTAAAATGGCATCCTGTAGTTCCCGGGCTAGGCGCTACAATATGATGATATTTGAGTCTTGCAATCACAACAGGCCAGACATTGCACTTGATAGTTACCGAGTTTTTGGCCTTGCTTTAGTCTGGGGCCTACAATAATATCTTCGAGGAGAATTATTGGGCTGTTGAAAAACCGAAGCTTTTGTACTGGTTGACCAGAAAAAATTTGTCTGCTGCCAGCAGCTTTGCCTTATTCTCGAGCTCTTTCTGTTTCTCCAACTTTTCCTTGGGTGCGAGGAGGAGGAGGAGGAGGAGGAGGAGGAGGAGGAGGAGGAGGAGGAGGAGGAGGAGGATTTATGATCATGCTACGGAGGTTTCATAGGGATGAGGAAGAGGAAGAAGAAGCATCCCAGATCAGACAGTCCGCAAAGCTGAACAATTCTTAACAACAACTGTGCCTGCCTACCATGGATAATGCCTGTGGCAGAACTTGCATTATAGAACATGTATTATAGTGGGTGTATTCATGTGCATCCCCTTTAGTAATCTGAACATCATTCTGCAGATGCCATCCTGGACTTGTATAGTACCAAAGGAAAAGTTTCAGCTATCCCCAACTGGCAAGGCTGGATTGACTATCTTGCGTTGGAAGTTTTAGATGTTACTTCAAATGTCAGGTCTCAATGAAGATACTTGTCTGTGGATAACCATAGTTTAATGCTTCTAAAAGAAGAAAACAATGGAGCTTGCTAAGTGCTGCATCGTGCCATAATTACATAGAACCGATGTCAAGTGCCAGATTGGTCCTTTAGTCGAATCTTTATGCAAGGGTTGGCCGAAATGGTCAAGCATGGACACTGCACTCGTCTTTCAGGTTGACCAAACAATTTAGTTCAGGATGATTAATTAGCTTCTTCAACATGCTATGGTTGCATGGCACCTGTACAGCCATTGTCAATGCCCATTTTGGCAAAAAGACAATGTAGAAGAAGAAATGAGGTGACAATACTTAGCTCCACTCTGGCCTCCTTGGGAAACTCAAAATTTTTCCTATTCCATCTAGTTGACATATAAATAATTAAGTGCCCTGATTATGGATATACTTACTTACAATCAGACTTCCCATTAAATAATTTAGACAATCAAGTGAACTTATCACATAAGCTGGTCACTTGGAGATGTTCACACCAAGTGACACAAAGAATTTCTAGTTGCCAATAAGCAACCCAAAGAATTGGCTAGCATATCAAGAAATTAAATGTGATGTGCCCTTTAGGGAACCACTAGGTAGGGCCTCATCATGTCATTATCCTCGTGATCGACAATGTGGCAGTGCCAAACATAGCCAGGACCTTGAGTTGGATCAAATTGGAATGGAGAGCCATCTTGGGAGCTGAACCTGATGAGCAACCTTGTGACCCTGTCAGGCCAGGCCACTATGGTGTCCTTCCAGCCAACCTGATTCTCATCTGACCCCACTGCTTGTCCGGTGAAACAACTCCTAGGATCTGGATAAGGAACTAACATGGAACAAGTACCAGCATTGAATTTGACCACGTCAACTCCCTGCTGGTTGAGCATTTGGAACTGGACAAGATGCATATGCATGGGATGTGCATCTGGAGTGAGGTTTATGATTTCCCATACTTCAGCAGTGTTCTTTCTAGGAAGCTCCGTAGCAGGGTCTGTGAAGGCCTTTCCATCAATGGTGGTCTGGAGGACTTGGTCTTCCTCGTTGACCACCTCTTGCAAGGTAAAGTTGCGCCGTCTAATGAAGGGGGTACTCAGAAAATTTGACTTGAAGATGGGAGGGAACACTATAGGAGTGTTACCCTTGGCCCTGGTAACATGGAATTTCATGATGTACTGTGTATCATTAGAGGGTGGAGCACCAGAGGGGAATGGAGAAGCAGCAGAGTTGAGGAGGAGGACATCTGTGCCAGGAGGAACCAATGAAAAGTCTACAATTACATCCACACGTTCCGCCGGAGCCATGGTGATGGAAGTAAGGTTAGTAGGATAAGGAAGGTAGCCTCCATCAGTGCCAATTTTCAGGAAGGAGAGTGCAGATGAGGAGAAAGAAAGCGCGAAGAACCTAGCATTGGCTCCATTCAACAACCTCAACCTATACCTTCTCGCCTGAACATTAAGGTAAGGCCAGATCTTGCCATTGACTAGTATAGTATCACCAAGGAACTCAGGACACCAGCTAGGATGTGTTTGTGGCGCGCTGCCGACGCTCGGGTAATTCAACGATCCATCGGAGTAGAATTGCTTATCTTGGATAACTAAAGGAACCTCAAACTCTCCAGATGGCAACCTGAATTTTTTCTCAGCCTCTGGCCATTGTAGCACATAAGCTCCACATAGTCCTGCATAGACATTCAACCTTGTCATGCCCATGGCATGGTCATGGTACCATAACATGGCTGGATACTGGGAATTTGGATACTCATTGTCTTGTGTTGTAAAGGTTGGTCCCTTCTCTCCCTTTGCTGTGAACCATGAATTGGGGTGTCCATCTGATGTGCTGGCTGCCTCTGATCCATGGACATGTGTTGTAATTGGAACTCCTCCTTGCTTTGGATTAGCCCAATTGATGGTCTTGTCTACTGGTAAAATATGAGTCTCATCTTCAATGTGATTCTCCCATCTTATCTTTGTTGGAACTCCTCGCCGCGCTATCAATGTTGGACCAGGATATGTTGCACTAGCTTGGCTTGTTCCATATGCATATAGTGTAGTTGAAGGCAGGTCCCTGTGTAGTTTCTGCATGAATTCATACCAAAAAAATATCAGTTTTAGACTGTCTGTATTTTGACATGTTTGCTTGGAGTAGAAAATGGAGAATTCAAATACCTGAGATATCTTATATGTTCCAATTGTGAGTTTGTTTTTTGGAGACAGATTGATTGAGGCAGGAAGGGGCAGCGGATCCACAAATTTTTCTAGCCTAGGGGAGGGCTGCATGTTTTGGCAAATGGATTGGCCCAAGACTTGCTGCTGCACAGTAAACAGGATCAGAAATAGACAGCTGCAGATCCATAGCCCCATAACCCAATTAATGGATTGAATAGAATAGTTCTTCTGTAAGTAGTTTATGATAGATTGATTGCCAGAAATTTGATCCAATACTGCAATATTAGATTACTGATGCTGTGGTAATTGCGCTGCAACGATATGAGAGAGGTGTGCAGGGATGTTGATGATATGATATTAGGGTGGCATATGTGGTGTTT
Source organism: Isoetes engelmannii (assembly GCA_011763485.2). Lineage (NCBI taxonomy): Eukaryota > Viridiplantae > Streptophyta > Lycopodiopsida > Isoetales > Isoetaceae > Isoetes > Isoetes engelmannii. The sequence continues at coordinate 11,807 of JAANSK020247953.1, forward strand.
ATATAATGTTGGATATGGACAATGACCATGCAGCGCTGAGAAATGTTGAAGGAATAAACCGCCATAGCCGTGCAGACGATGACGATACTTCTTACTCAATGTCCGGAAGTTGTGGCAACAGACAATTCTGTGACAATTGGCGGCAACCGGTGGATTGGATCGTACAAAAATTGTCATTTGACTTTGTCCAACATATATATTACACGGAATAAAAGTCAACATATATACGTGTTTAAGCAAATCCAACACCAGCCAGCGTTGGGGAAATCTTTTTTCCTCCTATCCCAAACAGCATATAGGTGCCGTTCTGCCCTGGCGTCCAACCGCATACCGCCACGTGACATTTTCTGCCACAGTTTCTTTCCAAGAAAAAACATCTACTTACATTCCGAACTTTTATTAGCATTTTGGCTGCAACTATTGGATGAACGACACATGGCACAAAAAGACGCCTATTTGGTGTTCATGTTATGCGTCTCCCTGTTTCCACAACAGGAAAAGCCCACTAAATGGACTTTCCTATATACGGAATAAAAGTCAACATATATACGTGTTTATGCAAATCCAACACGAGCCACCCTTGGGGAAATCTTTTTTCCTCCTATCTAAAAATTCCGTGTAGTTTTCTCACCCAATTGGAATTTAAAGTTTTGAACCCAATTGGAATTTAAAGTTTTGAATCGGATCGGGCCAAATTCACAATCGAATTTCATTTCACAAAGGCAAAGAGAATTCAAAATTCATTTCATTGTATTACTAAAAAAAGTGCCCAGCATTGCTCGACTTTCCATCGGGCTTAAATTTAAAAGTTAATAAAAATACGATTGAGAACGTTTGGTGCTATTTATAAAAGAGGACTTTCATGTGTAATGGTTGTTGGTGCAATTATAATGATTAATAACATCTGTCTTGAAGTTCAAAGGTCATATTTGTTTGACAATTTTGGTGTCAATAGTTAGATGTTAGCCTGATTGGAACCATTACAAATAAAAAATAACGGTAATGCAAGGACAAGAGATTAGGACCAAGTTAAAATAAGAGTTTTATTCGACATGCGTGAGTGATACTAGAGCTAGACAAAACACCATATAATTACACCGAATATCGGGAGCAACAGTTCAAAGGGGTAATCATGTTTTGGAGCACTTCGATGAGGAGCCAAGAATGATGTTTCTTTGTTGAGCATAATATTATTTATCGGCTAATGTTCATTCTTAAAAACTGCGTATTTTAGTTCACGTGCATCAATATTGTGTTAGACTATATTTCTTCACTTGCTATAAAGTACAAAAGTTGCCTCCAATTCTGCTAAAGTATTGGATAATGTTATCCACATGTAGTCGACATGATGATCTTTCTTAAAAAGAACATACATACAGACCACCAAACTGTGTCCACAAGTCGGACCTCCATGTAGTCACGATCATCTCTCTTAAAAAGAACATGCATATATAGATCTTCAAATTGCATAAGCAAACCTAATGGGTAAGGCAATTTTAAAGCTTAGAGAAAATGGAGATATGATAAATTACATTGTTAATGTCTCAAAAAAAAAAAAAAAAAAAAAAAATCTCAATCCCATTCTGTCCATATCTGATTTTTTTTTTTTATATTTTATAATTGCATAGATGCAGGAAATATCATTTTATCACATCAACCCTGAAAGAATAAAATATTTTTTATGCTATAAAGACTAATTTTATAGCATTTAATGATTTCTCCAAACACCTCATTCTATAACCTGATAAAAGAGCCTC
>JAANSK020247964.1:0-13561 GCA_011763485.2 Isoetes engelmannii
AGCCAATACACTCCTAAGCGTGATCATTCCAATCCTCTACTTCACTTTATTTTATTTTACATATCATATACAAGCCAATACACTCCTAAGCGTGATCATTCCAATTCTTCCCAGCGGCCTTGGTCATCGTGATAAATTTCTTGTAATGTAAGTATATTATATCAATTGTTTAATGTTTTTTTTTTTTTTTGAAGAACTTTATCGCATTAAATTAAAAGAATATCAATGATACAAGGTGAGTGAGGAGGAAGGTGAACTGCCCCGAAGAGACAGCGATACCTCACCGCTCCATCATCTCCTCAACTCTGACTGAACAAAGTGCCCGTCATCATCCACAACTCTTAGGAAGTCTCGTCAAATGGCGAACTTCCTCTCCGCCGGCCCCGGAAATACCAGAAAACTTTGGAACAATTTGTACCTAAGACAGTGGATCAGGGAGGCCAAAGACTGCCGGATCCCCTGAAAAATCCACAGCCGCCGCCGTTTCCAGACCAGCCATACCAACCAAGCCACACATAAGTGCAAGGCTTGCTTCCTCAGAAGAGGCCAAGCATCTGGATACAAATGCAGCAGCAACTGCTGGCTGGTCAGCCGAACATGGAACTGAGCCTGAACCTAGTCCCAGGTCACCTGCAAGTGAGGGCAGAGGACCAGACAATGCTCTACTGTCTTAAGATGAAGACCACAACAAACACACAGAGGACTCACCCCTGGTCTAAATTAGCTCACCAGGACATTCACCCTGATACAACGGTGCACCATCTGCCACAGGAGCACCCTGACCTTCGGAGAGGGAAGGGTACTCCATGTCCAAACCCAGACGGAGCACCAGCGGGAGCCCGGAAGCTGCAGAGACCACTTGCCAGAAGGAGGCAAAGTGTCATGAATAACCAGCGCTCGGTAGGAAGACCGCACAAAGCATGAAGCATCAACTTCAGGATGGACCTTCCAAACCTGCACCACCACATCATCCTGAAGTAGTACATGTATGTGCAGCGGAATACTATGGGCCACCTGCTCCCAAATAATCCGATCACTGGAGTTCAGGCGAAACCGGGCTCGGAAGAAGTCCCAGCATGCAACCTGACCATCCCAATACCAGTCCTCCAAGGTGAGCACACCAGCCCGCCTCCAACGAGCCTGCGTCCGGGCGTGCACAGTGGCGGCCAGAGGCAAGTGTGCCGGAGGCAAAGGAACCCACAGGAAGGGTGAGGAGTGATGATACACAAAGGAATGTTGCCATGTGCTATTGGTGATATTATATTGTCGGTATAATACTCCAATTGCGCAATGGTTTCCATTCGAATCCCATCCTTGTACATGTCATTAAGTGACATGTATCATGATGTGTCAGTATATTATATGTATTCATAGCATATAATGTACTGGAACATCACAACCAACAAGACAAGAGCATCAAATGGTGAAGAGCTATGGCAGATCAATCTAGCTTAAAGCAATTCATCAAGTTGGTGCCTCTCCTCTTGTTGGCCATGCATTCTTTGATAAGGTGCTTGATTAGGATGTGCTTTCTCATAAAGAAGATCAATCCTGTGGTCCTTGACATGTTGGGGAGGCAAAGTTTGGGGAATTTCATTTGGAAAGAGGTCATTGTGATATTGCAAAAAAACAGTTTGACGCTCATTCAATGGAGAGGGACTAGACTTAGGATGCTCAACCACCAAAGATACAGATGATATTTTATTGCCAAACGTTTTAACTGTACAACTGAAATGGTGGGAATTGGAAAAAGAATGTCATCCTTCACAAATGGTGGGAATTGAAAAAAGAATGTCATCCTTCACAAACTTGAAGGTCTTTTTACCCCTTTTAAGAATAACATGACAATGTCTACCTTCCAATCTATCAGAGGATTGATAGACTTATGCCACGACATGCCTAGAATAATATCCATACCTCCAAGGTCAGTAACCATGAAAGGACGTTTACCGATATATCCTTGTAGGTGAAATTCGACATCCTTGACCATGAATGAAGAAGGTGGACGCACAAGGTTCAAGAAAGCGGAAGACAATTCCACATCACTTGATAAAGACACATAAGTTAAGTTTAGTTCCTTTACCAACCTAGCAAATATTATACCAAACTCATTACCCGATCCGATACCTCCTGAATGGTAGCCACCTTTTTCCTTTTGCGGTCTCCACGAATATAAGCTATTTTTTTTTACCTTTGTCCTCTTTCTTGGTCCTAGACTTAAGAATAGACTTAGGTGTTGTAGATTCTCCTGTTTTCTTCCCGAGATAAGTAGGACATTCATAAAACTTATGGTCGGTCGAGTAACATACAAAACATTTATTACCTTTTATAAGCCGTTTCTTGCGTGCTTTAAAAGATTCCTTTGGCTCCTTCTCCCCAACATGTACATTTATCTGCATGATCTGCATGTGGGTATTTGAATGCCCCAGACCCTGTGGTAGAAGCCATTGGTTTCTCCTGAAAGCGGCTCACCTCCTTCATACAAATCTTGAGGTCTCTTTGAGCGTTAATTGCTTCCGTAAGGGACATACCTTCCTCTTTCACTTTCTCTGCCATCTTACAAAGGTCGCTAAAAGAAAGATTGGCAACTTGAAGATCGAGCTTCGCTCGCACCCGACCCCCGGGGATGCACTTATATATGAAGGGGTATGCCATCTGCGTACATAGGGTAGCAAAAAACACCTCACGCTACAGGTTCTTAAAGTCAAATTTGTAAACCCTCCTATGCAAATTGCCCTAAACACATATGTAAACACTCCCAAAAAACTCCCCTATCGTCCATATATGTACGAAAATTGGTGAAAAAACCCCTCTCACTTTCACTTAGTTGGTTCATATGTCAATAAAGTCTGCTTCTGCAACTCACTCCATGAAAAGGATAAGTCTGAAGTAACCAAAATTTTTATACCCATTGCATTACTTATTAGCAGTGTAGCAGATCCTGAAGTCACAATATTTAGCCCAGACACCCTTTCGGGTCCAGAGGAACTCTTTAATCTCAATTGCTCTAAAACGCCATCCAACATATCTGGCACCTTCTACACTTTAGAAACAAATAGGAATATAAAGAGCGCACCTAGATCCTCATCTTGAACTTGATACGTTAATATGATACTTTAAAAGCACGTTATCCCCAACATATGAATCATAATCTGTATGCAATTAGAATATATGAGCCATCAAACCTGGCCATTCCAATTCTCTAGGTTTGAGAACAAGGGGTAAAAAGAAACCAAAGTAGAAAGGAATTTATTTCTGAGCATTGTATGGTAGGCAACATCATAAATGTTTGACATAAGAATAGAAGCCAGATTTCTATCACATTCTAAAATACTTTTCTCCAAGCATCTGATGCAAAAATAACACAAGATCAACTACTGCAATTTAGCAAAGGATGTCAAACAATTTAATTGGCAATGTATGAGCTTTAGTAACATCAACGAATCCCCAGGTTTTTTGCTCCTTGCAAAGTTGCATTTTTTTAGTCAGCATCCAACATCAACCTGTTTAACATCAACGATAATTGGGAATGAGCTCTTACCTAAATGCAGAGAATGAACTTCATCATAATCTGTGAGAGCCAGAGATTGTGCATATAATCTTGAGAATGGTCTGGCAAGAGATTCATAAGCTCTTTTCAGCGTTTACAGAGCGCTTTTCTACTTTGGCAACATCCAATTTTATTTGTAACTTGCGGATGAGGAATTGACATTTTTTTTCAAGATTCAGCTTGCGAAGTAGAAGCTCTGGCAAAGAAATGCAACTTTTTTAGAAGTCTAAAATAGGTAAGATTAGAACAGGGGACAAACTGGAAAATCCGGAATGAGCCAGCGACTGTAAGCTGGAACAAGTCGTGACATGGGCTGTTTCCACTAGCCAGGGGAATATGTAGGAATACTATCTTGTTGTGGACCATCTATAAGGATCAACACTAGAATCAAAACCTTCAGCATAATGGCTGCGCTTGGTGGACAGAAAGATCGAGCTACTCAAAAAGAAAGATCCATGGCTCCTGCAGTAAGCATCATGGTTGGTTTTAAGATTGGCCAGGAATTGCATTGAAAAATAAGAAGGCACTGGGAGGCTCGATGGAACCTTGGTAGCCATCAGTATAACTTCAACACCTTCAATCCTTCCCAAGCACTTGCTCTGCAAGTATAACACCATAATACCTGAAAGAAGACTCGAATAATATTCTTCAAGCTTCCAAAATTTGGAAACCCTAAAGTCCCTTCCTCCACAAACCCTAAAATGAAGTGCCTCGATCCTTGCATGCGCTTTCTGGAATTTCGAAAATAATTTGGTTATGAAGCACCACATATACAATGCAAAACCATTGCAAAACTATAGCACTATGTTATTCAAATATGAAAAAATATGGCGTGCACTCTAGATGTACTGATTAATACATCTGATGTAGTACGCCCATTAAATCATATGAAAACCGTAGCAAAAAGGGTATAAAAATGTAAATGAAACCCTCTGTTATTGTGCTATATATTGGAATAAGGGAATCTTGACGAAATATGATGCTAAAAACTTGTCCTGTATTGACCTTGATGTCATATATGGCCTTCACCTCATGGATTCGTTTTGACTGTATTGACCTTGATGTCATATATGGCCTTCACCTCATGGATTCGTTTTGACTGGACTGTGTGGTTTGACTTTCACTTTTGATCTTTGTGTTTGGCTTCCACTTTAGGATTTTGATGTCTAGACTGATTAAGATGGATAGGCCCATATAGTTTTGACTTTGACTTTGATTTGGACTTTAGAGTTTCCTTCCATTTTTGGGGTTGGTCGCACATAGTCGACGATGGACGTTCCCAGATATATATAGCCGAGTTGATATAGTCCCTACATATGGCTTCGACTTTGTGTTTATCTCTCAACTTGCAGTTGGCCTTTGCTTTTGGAGTTCAGTTTGATGGGTTGGCCCATGCAATCGACTATCTACATTCCCTAAAATAGATATAATCGTTTGCAGAATCTAAAAAAATATAAGTCTAACAACTTTGCACTCACTTGAACAGACAAGACAACAGTTGCCCTCAGACAACGGTTGACCTCATACAATCCTTAAATAACAAGGGAATTGTATATAAATACCAATTCAACAAAAATCATCATGTAACTCACAATTGAACCCACCAAATCCTCACTCCCTTTCAAAATAAGAGAAAGACAATATATAACAATTCACTAGGCCATGTAACACTTTATAATATCATCTAGTAAAATCGATGTCGTAGCTTCGTGGGTCTTTTTAAATTTGCTTTTGTTCCTTCATGATGTATGGGGTGTGCATAAGTTTTGGTTTAGTTCATTAACTATTAAGCTTTATATAATGGTTAGCTCGCTCTTTGCGAAACTTCTGGCTACCATTATTGAGGAGCGCATAACCATATGGGCGGAGAACTCAGAGGCCCGTGCTCTTATCCAAGCAAGCTTCCGCCCTCGGCGCTCCACCATTGATCATCTATTAGTTTGTGATCGTGCTAGGATATTGTCATGATAGTCCATTTAGTTTGTGATCATGATCACTAAATCCTTCGTAAAAATGTACTACATTCTTAACATCCAAAGGGTAGTGATATAAGATAAGTATGCACATTGGTCCAAGCAATGGTTTCTAGAAGTGGAGTTCTTCAAGGAGGCATGGAAAACGCCAATAATTGGGAGACTAGAAAAAGTGTCTAGAATCAAAATAACACAGAAAAAAAAATCAGCCAATACATATGTATACAAGGCCAAGGTCAGTGTCAAGAAATGTTCCCCAAGATCAAGGATAAAAATGGCAGGGGCTAAGGGGCTATGGATACCTAGGGCCGGAAAAGAAAAGGACTTGAAAAGGCACGCTCTAAAGCCGAACACTTGGATGTAGCCAAGCCCGCATTTAAGCCCAAATAAATGGGCAGCCTAGGTACAGGTGCAAAAGGCTGCAACACAAGTAGACATTCATACAGTTTTACAGTCCATTTTTCTCAGGAAAAAAGCCCCTCCTACTGCTACATACGCCCTGTCTGTACTCTGCCTCTGCACATAAGAAGCACCCACTGCAGTTAACCCTGCATTCCGGATCAATCCAAAAACAAAAATAGTAAGTAGGAAAACCTCAACCTCTTGTTTAATCTAACACCCAAATCCAAAAATTATTACAAGTCTGTGTTTTCTGATTTCATTTTGTTATCCAGTCGGTAGTCGGGGGCGGTGTAATAATCCCATTTCATTTGCATCATGAGCTGCTTGCGTAACAGTCTCTTCAAGATCATCGATTTGGGTTGTCATATTGACTTATTTGGCAGAGTATTCTTGGCTGGATATGGCATCTGATCTATCTACTTCGTCAATACCGTCAAATGGGATCATAATCCATCCAAATCGTTGAAATAAGTGGTGCAAAAAGCTATCACGACAAAACCCATCTCTGTTTTTTATTTTTGGTTGAGGCTTTGAGCTGCTTTTCTTCATTCCGGCAATGGGTTGAGAATGCTCTGTGTTACTGGCGAACGGACATTTGAGCCTTTGTCTGAGGTATATTGCTCTTATTTTTGGTTTGCTCTGTTTTGGTTTGCTTTGCTTTGCAGGGTGCTAACTGAATGCATTCATATTGTTTGTAGGGCTGAAGAACTGGATCAAGCGGGCGATCATCGGCAGCCAATATGAAACTCAGGTTTCCTCTGTTCTATCTCCTAATCCTCTTGCCAGTATGCATTTCGGGCCAAAATTTAGAAGTTGGTGCTTTATTGTCCTTCAAAAACGGATTGAACGGAAGGTCTATTTCAGACTGGAAAAGTAATGCTGCTTCACCATGCAGCTTTACCGGAGTAGAATGCAATGATCAAGGCAGAGTAATAAGTCTTACTTTGCCGGACCTTGTTCTAAGCGGCAATATTTCTCAGGAGCTTGGAAACCTGGTGTATATGCAGCATCTGGACCTGAGTGGCAATCTGTTGATAGGAAAAATACCTGCAGAGCTTGGACGTTTGAGGCACTTGGAATACATTAGCCTTGCTTACAATCTTCTTTCTGGTCCAATTCCTGAGGATATTTGGAAGCTTCCTAGCCTGGCATATGTTGATTTCAGCTCAAACGCCTTTGTGGGTAATATTTCTTCTGGCATTGGAAGCCCTGTGAGTATCAGAGAACTTGTTCTTGCTAAAAATTCCTTTTCAGGCCCCATTCCGACAGAAATAGCCTCTCTTACCCAAATCAGAAAGCTCGATTTAGGCAGTAATGCCTTCTCAGGCACTATCCCCTCTTCAATCGGTTCTCTATCTCACCTTAACTACTTAGATCTCAGTAATAATCTGTTTAGTGGCGCCATTCCTCCACAGCTTGGCAATCTAGCAAACCTTATTAACCTTGATCTTTCAAATAATGGCCTCTCTGGAAACTTTCCACTTGATTTAACCAAACTTACTCTGCTGAAAACCCTGGACCTGAGTAACAACTCCCTCTCTGGCACTATACCTCCTCAGATTTCAAATATGCATAGCATTGAAGAGCTTACTCTTGGGATTAACCGTTTTACAGGTAACCTTCCCTCAGAGATAGGACAGCTGAATAAGCTTAGAGATCTTTACTTTGCAAACAGTGCGCTCTCCGGTTTGATACCGCCAGAGATTGGAAACTGCACCTTGCTTACAAAGCTGGATCTGTCCAATAATCTCTTTATAGGACCAATCCCTGAGTCTTTTGGACAGCTCAGTTCTCTTATCTCTTTGAGTTTGGCAAGTTCTCAGGTCAATGGTTCCATACCTGCTGCACTTGGCAACTGCAAAAGCCTCCAGATTATAGACCTTGCGTTCAATGACCTTTCTGGCCCTCTCCCTGGCAGCTTAGCTAACCTTGAGAATGTGGTCTCTTTTACAGTTGAGGGAAATTCCCTTTCAGGCCCAGTGCCCTCCTGGTTAGGAAAATGGAATAAAGTTGTTTCCATACTCCTGAGTACAAATAGCTTCACAGGAACACTTCCTCCTGAGCTGGGAAATTGTAAGTCTCTATCAGATTTGGGTGTTGATGCCAATATGTTGTCTGGACAAATCCCTTCTGGGCTCTGCAACGCGCAATCCTTGTTCCAATTGACTCTCAACAAGAACTTCTTCATAGGTGACATTGGTGATACGTTTCGGAATTGCACAAGTTTGGCTCAGTTAGATCTCACATCTAATCAACTCACTGGACCACTTCCTGGCTATCTTTTTGCCCTACCATTGGTAATCTTTGACATCAGCGGTAACAATTTCAGTGGGAAGCTGCCAGAGGAGCTATGGAGTTCCAAAACTTTAATGGAGTTTTTTGCTAACAGCAACTACTTTGAAGGTCAGCTCTCTCCTTTGGTTGGTAACTTGCATAGTCTTCAACATTTGGTCCTTGACAACAATAGGCTAGAAGGTCCACTTCCCTCAGAGTTGGGTAAACTATCCAATCTTACTGTTCTTACACTCTCTCATAATCATTTTCATGGAAATATTCCACCTGAAATTTGTAGCTGCACAAAGCTTACAACGCTGAATATCGGCTATAACAATCTGTCAGGGAACATACCAAGGGAGATAGGCCAGCTTGTATCTCTGGACTACCTTGTGCTGTCTCATAATAAACTATCAGGCTCCATTCCTAAAGAGGTCTGCAGAGACTTTCAGCAAATTGCAATCCCCGATTCAAGCTTCATCCAGCATCATGGTATTCTTGATCTGTCATGGAACCAACTAGCAGGAAGCATTCCTTGGGAAATTGGAAACTGTGCTGTGCTCGTGGAATTACTACTCAATGGGAACCATCTCTCTGGCACCATTCCCCCTGGAATTGCACACTTAACCAACTTGACAGTGTTGGACCTGTCGGGAAATATGTTGAGTGGAGAGATACCTTGGGAGATAGGGGATGCTCACAACCTTCAGGGTCTCAACCTGGCTCAGAACAAACTATCTGGAAACATTCCTGCAGCACTTGGTAACCTGGCCCATTTGGTGGAGCTTAACATTTCAGGAAACAACTTATCTGGTCCCATTCCTGTTACAATAGGAAACCACACATCGCTGACGCACATGGACCTCAGTGACAATGAACTTACAGGTGAGTTCCCAGAATTCATGAGCCGATCCCTTGTAGGCTTGTATATGCAGAATAACAAGCTTTATGGTGGCATCTCCGACGTTCTTATTCAAAGCATGTATCAAATACAGAGCATCAATCTTAGTCATAATCTTCTGAGTGGCACTATACCAAAGAATATTGGTAACTTGACTGGACTATCAAGCTTGGATCTTAGTGACAACAGACTGTATGGCAGGATTCCCATGGGGTTTCAAAACCTTGGTCAGCTTACATATTTGGACCTTTCTGGGAATCAGCTGACAGGAAATATTCCTGGCAAACTTTGTGATCTGGCAGACTTAAGTTTTCTCGATGTCTCTGGTAATCATCTGATTGGATTTATTCCAAGGAGTTGCAGAAATTTCTCATCGGAGGCGTTTGCTCAAAATGATGAGCTCTGTGGTGATGTGCTCCATGTCCATTGCAGAGAGCAAAATCTAATGTCGACTACAGCTATAACTGGCATTATTGTTGGAAGCACAGTTGTGCTCTTCAGTTTGATCTTTATCCTCTTAAGGTGCCATTTTCTCAAACAAGAGACCATGTCCAGGATAACAGAGAAAACCAAGTTGACTGACCCTGAGGATCATCACTTATCCTTATCAATGAGCAAAATGAAAGAACCACTGAGCATAAATGTGGCTACATTTGAGAGACCTCTTCTTCGCTTGACTCTTCATGATATTGTGCTGGCAACTAATAATTTCAGCAAGACCAATATTGTTGGAGATGGTGGTTTTGGTACAGTGTTTAAGGCAATTCTTCCAGATGGGAAAATTGTGGCAGTTAAGAAGCTTGGGCATGCTCGTACACAGGGCAACAGGGAGTTTCTAGCAGAAATGGAAACCCTGGGGAAGGTCAAGCATAGGAATTTAGTTCCCTTATTTGGATACTGCTCTTTTGGAGAAGAAAAGCTGCTTGTGTATGAATATATGGTTAATGGCAGTCTGGATCTCTGGCTTCGAAATCGTGCCGATGCTTTAGAGGTACTTGACTGGCCCAAACGCTTCAAAATTGCCATGGGCTCTGCTAGAGGCTTGGCTTTCCTACATCATGGTCTGGTTCCTCATATCATACATAGAGACATGAAAGCTAGTAACATTCTCCTCGATGTTGATTTTGAACCAAGGGTGGCAGACTTTGGGTTAGCTCGTCTTATTAGTGCATATGAGACCCATGTAAGCACTGACATTGCTGGAACCTTTGGATACATCCCTCCAGAATATGGCCACAGCTGGCGGTCGACTACTAGAGGTGATGTCTACAGCTATGGTGTTATCCTGCTTGAGTTACTGACTGGCAAAGAGCCTACTGGTGCTGAATTCAAGGACACTGATGGAGGCAATCTGGTTGGCTGGGTACGTCAGAAGATCAAGTTGGGCGAGGCAGCAGATGTTCTTGATCCTGACATTGCAAATGCGACATGGAAGGTACACATGCTAAAGCTTCTTCAAGTTGCCAACATGTGCACATCAGATGACCCTTCGAAGAGGCCGACCATGTTGGAGGTTGGGAGATTCCTCAAGGAAATTGAGAGCCAACAGTTAGCTTTAGAAGGCGCCATTTCTCAGTAACTGCAACGCTGTATATGAATGAGGTAATATCCATTGATTCAGTCAGATTTCTATTAGGGGCATAATTTATGCTTACTAACATGTATATGTCCCTTCCTATTACAGGCCCAAGGGAAGCTTTCATATTTTCGCATGCTGCATTCGAGGACCTATTCTTGAACACAAACATTTGAATGCCAGTCATCTATTGAAGAAAGAAACAAATGATGCATATTTGCAGAGAAGAAACAAATGATGCATTTTTGCAGAAAAGAAAAACACCATATTTGTTGCCCTTGAAGGAAAGACATGGTTTACATAATTTATGGCCAGGGCTAATTCTACTGAAAAGTTTGGCCTTGGGTTGCAGAAAATGAATAGTACCTGACATATCATTACATCTCCAGCCAGCAATGTGAGATGTAGAAAAATTACAGAGAATTACAAGCTGATCAATGCCGTTGATACGATGATCTGCCTATGAATTACATCCACGTTAAAGCTCGTATATTCTCAAGCACATGCCTAACTTTCAACAGTTGTGCACTGTATTATTTATGAAATGCAAATTGGAATCAGAATCATTGGTTGTTTTCAATCTCCAAAGCAATCTGTAAGAATCACTTTGCTTTTCGCCCATCTATGTTGATTATATAAAACCTTTCAATGAGTAGCTTATAATTCGATGGAATCTCTTATGGCTTCTAATTGACATTGTTACTTACTATTCCACTGCCTTTATAAAAAGTGGAGTTGCGTCTACAGCCTTCACCTCTTGCAATGCAATTGTATCCATTCCCTAGGCGCGTGCTTTTCATCAATAATGGCTAAGCTAGCCAGTTGCTCTATCCTGCTGGACCACGCCCTTCAGTACATTGTTAAATGGAGAAAAGGCCAACCTATCTCATGCAAATGCCATAAGGCATTTAAAGAGCCATGTCACGTATTCTAGGTTGTGATTATGTGCTTATTATGTTGTATATAATGCATACTAGCAACGGTTGCCCGCGTAGGTACAATTCTATTATAATTCTACTATAGGTAGAAATGAAGTTGTAGGCATAGGTTTAGAGTTCCCCAATCGCTTCTCCCTCCCTACCTCCCCCACCCTCTTGGTTCAAAAAATTATGGGGAACCCTTGTAAACCTCCAGACAGTTGAGATTTAGCTTGTCACCTTAAGACACGCAGGAAAAAATCTTTCTAGATATAGCCAATTTCCTTTGGTTTTTTGATGGAATAGCAGACAAGTACAGTAGTATGCTGGATAGGTCTAGAACAACAGGAAATGTGCTAGTTTAGGACAAAAAATTTCCCGAACCAAGTCCACCCCCGAGAAAAGGGGAAAAAGGTAGGGGATTGTGCTTTTTTGTTGTCAATGATTTGGAACAGAGTTGGATGGTGGGGAGGGGGCTGTGCTTTTTTTGTTGTCAATGATTTGGAACAGAGTTGGATGGTGGGGACATGTCCCTCTTTTTCTTAGAGTATGCATCATCTTGGCATTTCGCCATAGCTTGTGCCACGTTTAGTAGTCATGTGATCAAAAGGTTGTGTTTGTTCGTGCCTTGAATGGCTATGACGATGAGCAGAAGCAATAATAGCAGGCGATTGAATTGTTTATTCTTTGGGTGCGAGCTGCACCCAAAGAATGAGCAATTCAATATAGAGACGATATGTTTATTGATTCAAGAATATATATTTGTTCTATTATTGTTATACAATAGGCAGACGACACGAAAGGGCAGGGTTAATCTTAGAATCCCTGTGAACATTTGTCTAAAAATCATCTTGAAATGGTCAATATTGCTACATTATGTTAGTTATGGTGAGTAAATTGGCAGTGCATAGATGGGCTTGCCTCATTACTTCAAAATTGCTATATATGGAGCTTCAAATTTGACAATCATCCTGGGAATCCTTGTGGAAATTTGTCCCAAAATCATGAATCCATGCTTGATACTGCAACATCAGTCAATGATCTTGAAATGCTTAATACTATTACATTATGTTAGTCATGTAGTACAGTGGCACTTCATAGATGGGCTTGCTTAAGTACTTCAAAATTGCTATATATAGAGCTTCAATTGCACCAAGTCTCGCAATCCTTATTGGACATTTCTTTAAAGATCAATAATCTCTAAATGCTCCAAAGATCAATAATTTGAAAATGTTTAATATGGCTACATTATGTTATTGGTCCCTTTAGAATGAGGCAACTAAAGTGGCACTTTCAAATTGTGGTGGTTGAAATACATAAAAATTCCTATGTACATGCATATTAGGATTAAGTTTAAATTTCTAAGTCATATGGAATTTCAATTGCAATATTACTACAAGTTGGTCACGTTAATTTATATCTTTTGCACCTACAGTGTTGTGCTTAATCCTAAAAATGGAGTTCTACAAAGTGCAATGTTAGTGCAATTACTGCAAATTGGACACAATAATTTTACCTTTATGTATTTTTTGCACCTAAAATAGTGATTTGTCTATAACTTCTACACATTACGAAATGTCTAACCAATTGTAAAGTATAAATGAGGTGCGAAAATGAAAGTAACAAGGCACATTATTTAATCTTAGTGACGTCATGACATCAAATACTGACGGGAAACTTAAAGACAACAATGCTAAATTCAAGCTATACCAAATGAACAACAACAAATGAAAAATGTAATAAAAAACATTCTTCAGATCTCATGTCATGATGTTGAAGCTGCAAATGGCACCATCTGCAAGAAATTTAAGTGAATATCAAGGTTGTGAGCAGGCATAAGGAACATAGTTACCCGGAACGGGAACTTTTTGGGAACTTGGACCCAAAATCTGGAACGGGAACTGGAACGGATGGGAACGGGAACGGGATGGGAACGGAATATTCGAGTATGTTCGACAAATATTCGAG
>JAANSK020247975.1:0-13557 GCA_011763485.2 Isoetes engelmannii
TGCTCCAGCAGACTTGTGTGATAGGCATCTACCCAGGCTTCAAAGCATTACCTCGTTGGATATGGATTGCCAAACAATAAAACCCTATTAGCAGAAAAAGGGAAAGCCTTTGGTAGGCAAGGATCGTAAGCACTGGAAAGGAAAGATAAATGAAAGAAATTTTGATGAGGAGAGATGACACAGCAACAATGAAACAATCTGGGGGGAAGGGACGACGAGAAGAAATATTAAGCGCCATAATGATCACGACCCATTCTATCTCCGTTGCCATTCTTCTTATTGCAATATGTCATAAAAGGGACCTTTCAAGTTGTTGAGCAAGCCTAAAACATGAAGCCATCCATCTGGCTCACTAAATTTAATACCCTTTGGAAGATTCACCTGAATATTCTCAAAGCTAACGTTATGCATGGGTTTAAGGTCATGCCACATAAAAGTGGTGCTCCCAATTGTGAACTTAATTCTGACAAATGTGACATGAATGCCTGTGGAGGCAAGCTTCAAGCAAAAATGAAGCAATGGATTAATGTGGCCTTGGGATATAAATGGAAGGGCCACAACACGAGGTGGTGTTTGCAATGCCATAAGATTGTGCACCAGATTACTTTTGCAAAATCTGTATGGCAAAAAAATCTGAAGAGCTTTCTACAAAAAACCAAAAAAAAAAAAAAAAAGAGGGGGGGGGGAGTATACTCTTAGCAGCAATTTTAATGGATCCTTCTGTCACAGAAATTAGTGAGACTAAGAGCTTTCTACAAAAAACAAAAACAAAAACAAAAACAAAAACAAAAACAAACAAAAAAGGTTAGAAAGCTCTCAGTTGTATATGTAATGCATCACTCTGTTACAGAGATCATTGGGCAAGACAGGCTCATTTTATAAGAGTCCAAAGGATGAAGATCATGCCTCACGTTGGCCGCGAAATTGGACACGCAGTTATGGAGCATGCGCTTGGCTGTAAGTTTTTTGTCCCCATTCAATTGAAGACTCTCCAGGTTCGTTTCATTCTCATTCTATTTATAGTAACACATTATTTTGCCATTTGATCTTTAATTAGATTCAATGTTCATCGTGGCCAAATGAAAAACGTGCTTCTACAGGATTGTTTGTGTTGGTACTAAGAAAAGTGGTCACCTATGATTTATGTATAGTTCTTTAGACTCGGCGATATTTCAAAAGGACCCCCCCATCCAATTTTTGTACCATACAATAGATCTCAAACACACGTTAAATGAAGACTGATGTCCTTATCATATAGTACTAGCTTACATAGCTAGCAGAAATGATAGTGAAAATATAACCTCATGTGATTTTGTACTTTCTCCTTGCATACAATGAAACATCCAAGCTACTTCTTTGTGATATTCTATGACTACTTCTTTTGCATTGAAACATGCAAGTTATTTCTTTTATATGATACAACTATAATATAGCTATTCGTGTCAGTGTCAGAGAATGTATGGATCAACTTGGAAATATTCAGAGATCACTGTGTTATGTTCCGTGTCAGAGATTGCTTTTGAGCCTTCACAAAGAATATGTATTACAAATGCAAGTGGTAGTCTCGGTATTACTATATCTAATGGTAAGTGTGTTATGGGAGAAGTTATTGTTTTGGGTTAAAATAAAAAATAAAAAAGCTGAAACACATCGACAACTCTAAAATGTGATGTGAACAATTGAAAAAATTAAGAATATTACAAGCTTGATATCTATTTATTATAATTAAAAAATCACAAATCCCATAACAAAAAAGAAATAAAAAAAAAAAAATTGGGTTTTAAGCTCCCATCCCATCCTATTGTTAGTTGTTGCTCTGATGCAAGCTTTATGCTCCATTCTTCATTTTGCTCCTATATGAAAATAAAATATAAGAATTGATGGGCACAAAGTTTAAAACTTGAGGGTTTTAACCTCCATTTAAGGATTGCATTCATACCTATAGTGCTTTGGTAGCATGCTTTACGAGGTTAAATTGCTTTTTACGAACAGAACTTTTGGCATTGCTCTGTCTTTTGGAACATAAGTTTTGGAATCAAACTTTGGGTCCCTGTCCTCTTGACGAATTAGAACTGTAAGGAAGAAGCATGTACAACAGAAAATGATGCTGAATAATTGCTGGTTGCAGATCAAGAATCACTGGCTACAAATCCGACTTGATTGATGGGTTGTCCGCTGCTTGAAGACATGTTGTTCATTTAATATATAACCTTATGCTAGACTTATCTATAACAAGTGTATTAACTATTGACATTCTTGAACATTGAGAAATAAAGATATGTGTATGCGAGGTTGATTAAGGTTATTCAGATAATCCTGACCACAAAGGTAAAACGTCTCGGTTTACAATGGTTTGCACATCATATGGGGTTGAAAGTTGCTTTTGTGGTTTTATGGCCGTGAAACCATTGTATATTTGTTGGTTAGGGTTGCAGCTGTTGTTTACGGTTGGTATCTCGGCTGGATGCGCAGTAAGAATGTTGGTGTTTTTTGGGCAAATCTATATGGATCGCAGCAGGCAGTTCACATTTTTCTAAGTGTCTAAACTCGTGCAGTGGCGGTTGCCGTTGTTGCAAATTCGAGGTTGTAGGATTCCTTGCTTAGTCCTTGGATTTTCTTGACGTGTGTTAATTTAGGTTTGCAAGAGTAGCAGCAAGGATTTTGGCATTCAACTCAGGCATGCATCATTTTCCGGGTCCTTTGATAAAGCAAGGATTTTTCGCTGATCTTGGTTGGTGGTTCAAGAGAAGGATAGATATAGGGGTATCAAATTTTATGCTAGATAGCTTTTAAATGCTGTAAACCCCACTGATCAAAATGCCTGCTTTTTCTTTGGGACTTCACGATCATTGTTGATACATGCTACATGAGTGCAACGTTTTAGCTTTAAAAATAGCAAATTAATTTATTGTATTACAGTTTACTGTTACGAGATATGTAAAGTTTTTGAAATTGTTTGCCATCAAATACTTGCATATAGATTTTCGTTGCATGTAAAAATCCCAGCTGATTTCTTAAGGATATGCTAATTTGCAAATTTTTTATTATGTGATTTTTTTTTTTTTTTTTTTTTTTTACAAGGACGTCATTTTACACATCAGGAGTACAATCTACTTCTGCGTATCACATGGAAGCCAATCTATTACCTAGGTGTGGAGTTGCTTAGCATGTACTTCTGCGTATCACATGGAAGCCAATCTATTACCTAGGTGTGGAGTTGCTTAGCATGTGATTATTGAGTACATATGGCAGGTTTAGGGTCTCTACAATACGACCGCTATTACCTAGGTGTGGAGTTGCTTAGCATGTGATTATTGAGTACATATGGCAGGTTTAGGGTCTCTACAATACGACCGATTGGTCGTACGTGAACACGTGACCTCGGGGCAATGGATTTTTAAGGTCCCCATTACCAGATCAATGTTGGCCAGATTTGAACCCATGACCTCAAGTATGACAGTTTAAAGTCCTGCCACTAGACCATGCCCCAAAGAGAGTCAACATCTTATGCTAGAAAGGATGTCAATTGATTCAGTATCACATCATGACTACAATGCACATCACGTTCTACATATCACGTGAAAGCCAACCCACTACCTAGGTGTCACATCACGTTCTGTATCATGTGGAAGCCAATTCACTACCTAGGCGTGAGTGATACCTTATGCTAAGAGCTACTTGCATGCGATAAACTTCTGCAATTTCATGTCGTATTGTGGGAGGTGCTTCATGCAATGGTGGGAACTAAGATTCTGGGGATGTATTGTATAGAAAACCATATTTTTTGGGCAACTTAGCAGCTTAATTCCATTTAGATGTCAGATGTCCAAATTTGATGCAAATTTATGGTGAGACAAAAAAAAGCCAGATGTGATTTTGTTGGCCTCATTTGTAGTGCGTGGATAAAGTTCCACGTTTGTTTCTATTTTTTTTGCTTTTTTTTTTTGGTGCGGAGCAAGAGCAAGATCGGCCTGGATGAGGACGGGCATCAGGCCTTTCATAGCGAGACGATTGGATCTGCAAACAGGTCCGTGTGTTTGCCTCATCGACAGCCACAACCACAGACTCTTTGCATTCAAAAGCTTGCTTTGAAAAGCTTTTGAGGGTTCCAGGTGCTCGTTTGGTTTTTTCTTCCCTTCATTTAATTGGAAAGATCTGGGGTCTTCCTTGTGCGATTCATAATCGCAGATGAGCAAAGGAATAGCGGCCTCTGCTCTTGATCTCGATCCTTGGTCCTTAAACGGTGGCCAGGAAACTGTGGATCGTTTGTTGTCAAGAAACGGTGGGCAGGAGGTAGAAGGCTTCCTTTTCTGTGTTTCTTGCTTGTACAAGGGCTTCTGGTGAGGCCACTGTGCCTGGAGGTTCGAATCCTCCATGCCCTGGTTTTCTTGTTTGATTTTACAGGTGGTGATCGCACATCGATGGCAAGGCACTCAGTCCAGGCCGCTTCCGAAGATTGGCCAGCGCAGCTATGAGGACGGTTCATCAGGATTGAGCTTGGGGGCAGATGCAGCGGTATCGTTGGGAAGAGGAAGCATAGCCAGGTCCCTCATGTCCACCATTGGCATCTTTTTTTTTTTTTTTTAAATTGAGACCTTGGGAAGTGGCTCACGTTTTCTTGTCCAAAAAAATGGTGGCGATTGATCTGGTATCAAAACCAGCATATGCCCCCTATGGACGACGTCAATTAAGCCTCATAACTGCAACTAAGAGCTACTTGCATGCGATTATCTCGTATATATGACAAATTTAAGGTTGTCTATATATGGCAGATTTAAGGTCTCTACCCTTATATGGCAGATTTAAGGTCTCTACCATTTAAGGTTGTCTATATATGGCAGATTTAAGGTCTCTACCCTTATATGGCAGATTTAAGGTCTCTACCATAGGACCGATTGATCATACTTATATATGACAAATTTAAGGTTGTCTATATGGCAAATTTAAGGTCTCTACCATAGGACCGATTGATCATACTTGAACCCGTGATCTCGGGGCCATGGATTTTAAGGTCCCCATTACTTTATTGATGTTGGTCATACTTGAACTTGTGACCTCAATGATGGCAATTTAAGGTCCTACCACTAGATCAATGGATCTTATTTTCTTAGTATGACAATGAGCATGAATATAATATTAAGGTTCAAGTAAATGATCCTTACAGAGGAAGTTTTTTAGGAAGGAAGGAAGGAAGGAAGGAAGGAAGAATATTTTAATGTCGCACCACAAAGGCTTGCCTAACCTCCCCTACAACAAAGTGCAATTCTAGCTTATCTACGTGTACGCCAGATCATGCTAAAAATGATATGGCATGGTTCCATCCTTTAGATACTCTAATTTTTAATCCAAAGGCCATGAAAATTAGAAATTCTCTGAAATTTTGTCTTCGATGGTATTTTCATTTTCCTTCGGCAATTCCTGTGAATCTTGTCCCTTGATGTTCGCAAATCCTCGTGCTTCTTTGGAACATGTGTGAACAAATGCTTCAGTAGGTTGCTTTTTTCTTTTCCTTTCTTTCTTCCGAAGCTTGGGCCACAGAGCTATACTTGTTTCTGAGCAGTAAGAAATCCTAGGTAGCGAACTTCATCACTTTAGAGTTTCTGACAAGGAAATCAGGGTTTTTATTTCAGATCAATCCATGGCTTATTATGTACATATACAACATTGAAGGGAGGTATAAGGTATGGGCATTTTGCAAAAGGCAAAGGAGATGGGAAGTACAGAGTAGTGCCATAGCTGCGGAGGAGTGGATGTGGTAAGATGAGGAGCAATGCTAGATAATTGCAAAGATAGGAGAAAAGGTCGAAATTACCTGAAGCTCTGAGCAGGAAAAGGCTTCATTGCTTCTAGCTTGCCATTTGTGCAAGAATTACAAAAATTAGTCTATCATATCTTTTTTTTCTTTAATTCATCTCTAATGCAAACTTCAATCTTAATATTAGGGAAACCATGTAGGACTTCATTATCTAGATTTTAAGGTTAGACACAATGACTGCAAGCATTTTGATTTCAATTTCGTTTGATGAAACAATGTAAATTTGTTTAATGAAGCCAATTGTATTATGTTCATGTAACAGTGGCATCACATATAATGGATGTTTCAACAACGTTGTTGCAAATGCAGGAAACGAAAATTATTAGTTAGTTGCGGAACAATATAAGCGAACATATGGAGACTTGCCTCAATTTTGAGCCATTGTGCTAGTGAATTTGACCTTAAACGTGGAAAATGAACTCATGATTATATCA
The DNA here is from genome assembly GCA_011763485.2 of Isoetes engelmannii. Taxonomy (NCBI): domain Eukaryota; kingdom Viridiplantae; phylum Streptophyta; class Lycopodiopsida; order Isoetales; family Isoetaceae; genus Isoetes; species Isoetes engelmannii. The sequence continues at coordinate 6,250 of JAANSK020247975.1, forward strand.
TCAAAATTGGACTTCAGAAAGATAGATTCATAAGTAATCTGTTGATTCAAATGTATCGTAGATGTTTGGCTGTTGATCAACCAAAGAAAGTGTTTGATGCCATGGAAAACCATAATTACTTCAGTTGTTATGTTACATTGACATGTTACACTGAACTGGGTCACCTTAATAGAATAGAATAGAATAGAATAGAATAGAATAAGATTTTTTATCGTTTATGGAGGCCAATTGGCCTATGGGACCTGTACAAGACAAACAACAAGCGTATTACGGCCTGGATGAAAAAAACCCCCTTGGAAAAACTCGTGGCAGCAATGCGCTTGCTGGTATACAAAACAAAGGGATGCCATCCCAATCTAAGTGAACAAAATGGAGGCCTTCACAGGGAAGAGGGGCAGAGCCTATGCCGTTCATCTAGGACCTCCTGAAGATATGACCCAAGGGTTCCTATCGCTGCAGTGTTGAGCAAGAGATGGAGTGTTTGTCCCGGGATCACTAACTACGGGTACCGTGCTCTAATCTGCTCATAAGAAGGGCATGTTTGCAGGGCATGGCGTTCATCCTCAAGGACCTCCTGGTGGCAGTACTGACAAGTCCTGTCTTCACGCGCTTCCCTTGCCCATCACCCAGTTTCAATTCGGAGGTGGTGCCCTCCCGTTCGGATGGAGGCAATCAGCCTACGCTTTTTCATGGAGAGGGGGGTGAACAAGTACTGTTGGGGCCCCAGCTTGAGCTAGGGATTCACTTGTTCCCTATAATGCCCGAGTTTGGCCTGTGCCAGGGCCTCGATGCTCCAAAGCTTGCCAAGGAAGAAGGTATCCAGGTAGGCCTTTAGCTCATCATGGTCCCTCTTTGTGTGGACTCGTACCCACCTGTCTATTTGGACATGCCATTGGGACAACCACTGTACCTGCTTGTCTTTCTAGCATGCTTTGAGGCGCTGCAGGCCCATTGCGATCGCCATGGCTGCTCTTGGTAGTCGGTCTTCATTCATTCGAGCTACCGCTTGGAAATACAGCAGTTGGCGACACATGGCTGCTCTTTGGAGGGGGAGGAAACTTGTCTCCTGGAGCAGTATCTGATACGGCACCGTCTGCTTTACCCCGAGGGTGCCAAGAGGGCGCGCGCCAGAAAAGCTTTTTGCACTCGTTCGAGATCTCCCCATGTGGCGGCAGAAACGACCGCGCCCCAAACTTTCACTCCATACAAGAGAACCGGCTCTACAGAGCCCTGAAGAGGCGCGACTGATGTTCCCAGACGTACAAGTCGGCCTGGTAACTGCTGTTCTGCATGGCATGCAAGGCCTTCCAGCCGGCTGCTACTCGCAGTCGGATGCAGCTATCCCAGTGTGTGGTGGTGGAGAGCTCTATGCCCAAATATGTGGAAGCGACCTCTACTGGCTCCCTTTGGTATGTGAAGGAGGGCATCCGCGGGTGTCGAGAGGACGAGACCAATAGGATCTTGGTCTTCGCGAGGTTAACACGCATGCTGGTGTGCTGGCAGAAAGTGGCTAGTGCATCCAGGTGACACTGCATGTCCTCCGCAGTGTATGCTAAGAGGTCATCATCGTGAGCGTAGATCAGCTGTCTGACAACATGGTGCACCAGCGGGGTGCGTCCTCCGTCGTGCTACGTCATCCATGGCTCCAATTGGTCAATGTAGCGGCCAAACAATGTTGAGAGGGAGCGTCCTTGGCGTACCCCGATACTGCTATTCATCGACTGTCCTGTGAGTGTCAGGCGTCTGGAGCACGTCTCATATAGCCTGTAGATCGCATTCTACAAGTCAAATGGCGTGCCGAGCCCTTACAGCCTGATCCACAGCTTGTCCCGGGGCACCGTGTCGAAGGCCTTCGTGAAGTCAACAAACCAACAGTAGAGGTTCTGGCGGCGGTTCCTGCTGTCCTCTATGATAGCTCCCAGTGCGAAAAAATGATCAATGGTAAATGCCCAGGCCAAAAACCGGCTTGAGTGAGAGCCCGAACCCTTGAGGCCTCTGCCCATATGCTGGTGCGTTGCTCAATAATAGTGGCCAGGAGTTTGGCAAAGAGCGAGCTGACCATTATGGTGCGGTAGTTGGCTGGACAATTTGGGTCACCAGCCTTGTATATGGGCACAACTCTGCGACAGGTCCGCTGTGGCGGGAGGCCTTCTCGCAGTGCGCTGTTGAACGTTGCTGCTAATACCAGCTCAATCCCCGGTCCGGCCCACTTGAGGAGCTCTGCTTGCATGCCATCGAGATCTGCTGCCTTTCCGTTGGCGAGGTGCTGGAGGCCCAATATTACATTGGCCTCCATGATTATCAAGGGCAATCCCATATGTGAAGGCACTGCTACCCCAGGGGGTCATACAACTGCTGTAGGTACTGAATCCACTGCTCAGCAGCAATGTCTCCCCGAGGCTGTCGTGTTCTCTTGAGCACCTGTCTCCAGAAGCTCCTGGGGTGACGGTCCAGGAGGTGAAACATTTGGTTCTGCTGCTCTGCCAGGTACGCAGCCTTCTTGTGCTTGAGGAATCGTCGGTACTGAGAGATGGCCTAGAGGTGCTCGACGGGACTAGTGACACGATGAAGTGGGCGCTTCATCTCATGGCACTCGTCATCAAACCAGTGATTGAGGGGGAAGGTGGAGGTCCTGCCTTGCCTGTGCACATGTCCTCTCTCGAAGCATGTCTCTGCGGCTTCCGTGAGTACTCTTGTCAGGTGGATGCTCTACTGCTGTAATTTGGGGAGCTGCAATATCTTCGTGAGGTCTTGTTCGATCGACCGAGCGTAATTGTCTGCTAGGTCGTAATCCAGGCGCAACTATGACATCGGGGGCGTGGATTGTACATCGCGCGGGGTGGCTGCAATGAGGCTTCGTGCAATTTTTGACCTTAGGAGGTGATTTTTGACCTCTTGCAATTGCCATGTATTTAAATGAACCCAAATGACCAAATACTTAGTTTACGTTAGAATTCCAAATGATCTCAGTGTGTCTTCATGAGATTGAAGCAATTTTTGCATGCATTATCTTTAGAATTCAAAATGCTATCAAAATTCCCTTACCATTTCTATCCTATGCTTATGAGAAGGTCAGGCCCTGTGTGGTGCATGAAGAACTGCATTTTTAAAAAGAGGGACATAAATTTTATACAAAGTATGAGCAGCACCAAAGCATCTACTTAATCCTCTTTTAAATTGAAACCAAATCACCAAATACTTAGTTTATGTAAGAATTCCAAAAGCTCTCAAAGTGTCTTCATGAGAAGGAAACAATTTTTGCATGCATTACCTTTAGAATTTAAAATGCTATCAACATCCCCTTATCAATTCTATCCTATTCTTATGCGAAGGCCAGGCCTTGTGGTGTGCCTGAATAACCTGCATTTGTGAACAGAGGGACAAATTCTATACAAAGTATGAGCATCGTCACTACTTGATCTGCCTTTTAAATTTGACTCAGATTTGTGCCAATACGGTATCATTAAAGAACCTATCTAAACGAATTATACAACATTCCATTACTTTGAGGTAAATGCCATAATTTAGAAGTACATTTCTAAAAACTTACAAGGAAAACAAGTTTTTTGCCACCAAATAACTGGTAATATTTCTATTCTGCTAAAAGGCCACTAGATGTGCTGCAACAATGTCGAGGAATTTTTAGCATATATAGGTAGATCTAAGGCTCATGTGTCACTTTTAGAGCTTACACATCAAATTTCAATAATGACAAACGTCTAAACTTCAAACCTTTGGAGGTATGCAACTCCTAATTCCATGTCTTGCAAACTATTATTATGAGTGTTAGAAACACAATGACCACTGCATCAGAAATCAACACCTCTAAATCCTTAGGTTCACAATGTTATCCCGAGCCTGAACCAGCCACCAAGTATATAAATACCACTTTATTAAACTGCAATAATCATATGTACAAATCCACCAATGTGGTGTCTAGAATCATATTTACAAATCCACCAATGTGGTGTCTATAAACTATTTTATGTACAAAGCATCAGAGATGAGATATAAGTAGCACTGTGGAGCGTGTCTTTAGAATTTAAAATGCTATCAAAATCCCCTTATCATTTCTACCTATTCTTATGAGAAGGTCAATCCCTGTGTTGTGCATGAATAACCTGCACTTGTGAAAAGAGGGACATAAATTTTATACAAAGTACAAGACGCACCAAAGCATCTACTTGATCCTCTTTTAAACTGAAACCAAATGACCAAATATTTAGTTTACATAAGCATTCCAAAAGCTCTCAAAGTGGCTTCATGAGAAGGAAGCAATTTTTGCATGCATTACCTTTAGAATTTAAAATGCTACCAAAATTCCATTATCATTTCTATCATTTTCTTATGAAAAGGTCAGGCCCTGTATTGTGCATGAATAACCTGCATTTGTAAGAGAGGGACATAAATTTTATACGAAGTACGAGAAGCACCAAAGCATCTATATAATCCTCTTTTGAAGTGAAACCAAATGACCAAATACTTAGTATACGTGGTATACATAAGGATTCCAAAAGCTCTCAAAGTGTCTTCATGAAAGGGAAACAATTTTTGCATGCATTACCTTTAGAATTTAAAATGCTATCAAAATCCCCGTCTATCCTCTTCTTGTAAGAAGGCTAGGCCCTGTGTTGTGCCTGAATAACCTGCGTTTGTGCACAGAGAGACAAAATTCTATACAAAGTATGAGCATCGTCAAAGCATCTACTTGATCCTCCTTTTAAAATTTGCTCTCAGATTTGTGCCAATACCAAATCACTAAATAACCTATCTAAACGAATTATACAACATTCCATTACTTTGAGGTAGATGCCATGATTCAGAAGTACATTTCTAAAACTTACAAGGAAAACAAGTTTTTTGCCACCAAATAACTGGTAATATTTCTACTCTGCTAAAAGGCCACTACATGTGCTGCAACAATGCCTAAGAATTTTTAGCATATATAGGTAGATCTAAGGCCCGTGTGTCACCTTTAGAGCTTACAGATCAAATTTCAATAATGGAAAACGTCTAAACGTCAAACCTTTGGAGGTATGCAACTCCTAATTCCACGCCCTGCAAACTATTATTTTGAGTGTTAGAAACACAATGACCACATGCATGAGAAATCAACACCTCTATATTCTTAGGTTCAAAATATTATCCTGAGCCCGAGCCAGCCACCAAGTATATAAATACCACTTTATTAAACTACAATAATCATATGTACAAATCCACCAATGTGGTGTCTAGAATCATATTTACAAATCCACCAATGTGGTGTCTATAAACTATTTTATGTACAAAGCATCAGAAATGAGATATAAGTGGCACCATGGAGCGTGTCTACAACACTGCTATCTTTGGTGCAAGTATATTTTAATGTCGTTGCCGCTGCTTTGGATTTGGCCTTGTGTTGAAGAAAGGATGAAGGCATGCTTGAAATGCACGAGGGCGCATGGCAGGGTTCCAAGCGAGAAGCTGTTGAATGAGATCTACAGCTTGTTCACTTGCTCTTGGAATAAGGTGCCTAAGAGTCCAGTAGTTGTATTTCTTTCTATCAGCCTCTGAAAAAATGGGCAAATCATTATGCACTCCAGCTGCTACTTCCCAAATCTTACAAAGCTGATCCATGTTGTTAGCCTCAGGGAAGAGAGGCTTCCAGTTATAGAGCTCAGCCAAGATGACTCCAACTGCCCATATGGCTATTTTTTTGTCGTAAAAGAACCTATGGTGCTTTGTACCACAGAGTGGTCACTTCTCTGTCCAATGGAAGGCCGGAATTAACATCTCTCGCCATGCCAAAGTCCGCAATCTTCAGAAGGCCGCTTTGGAGGAGGAGATTCTCAGGCTTTAGATCCCGGTGGAAATACCCTTTGCAGTGGATGTAGGATAATCCTTGCAGAAGCTGTGAAGCGATGTCGTGAATTGTATCTTCGGAAAGTGGTTGCTTTTAAATGAATTGAGAGAGATTGGATTCTGCGTATTCAAAGACAGACAGAGACACTGAATTTCCCTTTCGTATACATAGTTCTTAAGCTGGATCACATGTGGGTGCTCAAGATTAGCCACACTTTATTAAACTGCAATGATCATATGTACAAATCCACCAATGTGGTGTCTAGAATCATATTTACAAATCCATCAATGTGGTGTCTAGAATCATATTTACAAATCCATCAATGTGGTGTCTATTCTCCTAAAAGGCCATTACATGTGATGCAACAATGCCTAGGATTTGTTAACATATATAGGTAGATATAAGGCCCCTGTGTCACCTTTAGAGCTTACTGATCAACTTCCAATAATGGCAAACGTGTAAATTTCAAACCTTTGGAGGTATGCAATTCCTAATTCCAAGTCCTACTATCTTTTCAACTTAAAAATCGTCCCTGCAAAACATATGCTCATCCACGAACCTGTGCTGATAATGAGACAAAGGCCAAAAAGAACAGTTTGTTATTTTATTACTCAGCAAGAGCATTTCTTTCAGTTCTTAATCAAGATTTTTTCTGTCACGTTCGCTTGGGTCTATTTCTCTATTTCAAGGACACCAACACTTAAGCAAAAACATAGGTTGATAGAAATTCTTTGCAAATGCCTCTTTTCGCAAAAATAAACTTGGGTTTAGTCACTTCCTAGGGTATTTAATATGTATGTTTGACTAGGACAAATGCACATCTAAGATGACTTGTGTAGCTTCTTGAACTGGAATGCGGACTTGTTAATACACCATATTCTTCAGTAACAAATCCCACAGTTATTGTAAATGGGACACCAAGCTCAACAGCTTGCGTTCATTTCTAGGGCTTCTTCTTCTGTCAACGCCTGAAGAAAAGCAGAGGTAAGATCATCAAAATATATAATTTCGAATAAAATGTTTCTTCTCAAAGATGACCCTGGTTAACCTTTGATTCTTTTTTAAAGCAACCCAAGCTCTTTCTTTTTTGACACTATTTCCTGCGAACTACTATTTTACGTGTCAGAAACACAATGACCACTGCATGAGAAACTCTATTTACAAATATTCTATTCTTAGGTTCACAATACTATCTTGAGCCTGAGCCAGCCACCAAGTATATAAATACCACTTTATTAAACATTAAACTGCAATGATCATATGTACAAATCCACCAATGTGGTGTCTAGAATCATATTTACAAATCCACCGATGTGGTGTCTATAATCATCATGATATTTACAAATCCACCAATGTGGTGTCTATGAACTATTTTATGTACAAAGCATTAGAGATGAGATATAAGTGGCACTGTGGAGTGTGTCTACACTGCTATCTTGGGTGCAATCTTTGGTCCAATTGGTGCA
>JAANSK020247986.1:0-13557 GCA_011763485.2 Isoetes engelmannii
TATGAGGTGCTATATGGTGCTGTCAGCATGTGGTCCGGACGCCTGCTTTTGCCCCCCACCAGCATACTTTTGCCCTTATATGTTTATATATGTATGTGCTTACGTTTGTTTATGCTTCTGTTGTATAGGAACCCGTTGAGGAGGGGTAAACGACACCTGTGTTCCTCCACTCAGAGTCCTGTCCATTCCAGGGCTTGAGTTTGACGAAGGGCCCATTCGATGGTTAGACCATCAGATGGGGGATTCTCGGCGATGTATACGATGGGGCATCGTATATAAAGCAAGGAGCGTCACAGTTTAGGCAGAATTGAGTGCTTACGTTTGTTTCCCATAAGAAAATGTCTTATATTGTTGTCATATGCAAGTATTCTTTGCAATTTTATCACCCCTTCACAGGATGTCCAGTCTTACGCTAACGTAAGATATTCCTCAAGCTGTGGAAATGTAGCATGCCAAAGGGAGAATTTTATCAATCACATAATTGATACAACAACCAAAAGTAGGTTATGATTTTGGTTGTTGGATTTGTTTTAACCTTTTTATAGAAGAAGATACATAAAAGAAGCATATTGGTTTCCTTAGTTGTTTCTAATTGCATGTAGGTTCAAGAACCTATGCTTGCAGCAACCTACAGACCAGGAGATTCTATTGAGAGGTTGCTTTCTCTATCCCGTTGTGTGATATTGCATTTCTAAATTGTTTATAGTTGTCTATGGCAGAAAAAAAAGTTGCAATCATGCATTCACTATTTTTGAAGCATAACTGATATTAATTTTAGGGCCTGTTGTTAAATTCATTCTACTTGAATACACTTCATAGGCGTTATAATGATGGAAGTATGTATGCTCTAGATCCTTTAGCAAAAGAATAAACATTTATGCACATTTATCTAAGAGATACAAATGGAAGAAATATGCACTTGCACCTAGCCATATCAAGGCCTCAATGCATTTTGACTAACTTAGCTCAACAATGGGAAAATAGAGACCTTATACGGAAGACGAAATATATTTGTAGATTCAGGTTCATCATTGACATCCTCTTGTTGTTTCCTTGCTATATTTGGAGATATGGTTGTCATTCATGTGCTTTATGCATTTAATTGGTTGTCTCTTCACAGTGTCATAATTTTCTCTTCAATTTTCTTAAGATTCCATCATTTTATTTTATTTTTGTCTTCCTATGGTATTTGGATATAAATCGTCACCTACTAGTTGAAGTCCAGCTTTAACCTCTATTTACGTGGTGTTGAAAAGAATAGGATATCAAAGACCTTGAATGTCAAAATTGGTGGGAAGTATGAATGGACTTTTATAGTGCATTTCACCATTGTTTGTACCATTGGATTTGCAAAAAAAAAACATGTCTACCCATTGTAAAATAAGGGTAATGTTTTATGCTGCAGAACTCTACTAGGAGTTGTTAAAACAATGTTCAAAATCCACCTTTATATGCATTTTTTATTCTCAACATATGGCAAAATTTTATAGCATTGTCAGCTGGTTTTATAGCAAGGGCATCACAACTACACATACAGACCCCTTCCATTGCATTCCTTCATGGTTGGTTGTTTTGTTCTGATCCAAAATTTTTATTACAGCTGCTTTCTTTCTTTTTCTCTTCGATCTCTCTTAATGCTATACATTGGATAAATTACATTTCCAAACATCCATGTTTGATATATAATAGGACATTCTTAACAAATGTGTACATTATTGATGCCATTTTTAAAAAAAGATTCTCTAGAAAAATATTAATGTTTTCCTTTGTTGTATTGTTATTTATGACTAGTATTTCAAAACCTTCACTATTTCTTTCTTTCATCCATGACTTTGGAAGGGACCAAGGCAATTCCCAAAGACACAGGTTAAACTCCCTTAATTATGCTTGACCACTAGGTCAACAACTTTTTTCATGAACATAAGGTAGGGATCCCTCGCTTGGCACGCACTCAAATGCAAACAATGTCATATGTAAGATTTATTGCTGGGTCCTCTTAGAAAGCACCTTATTATACTATGAATTCTAAAAAAGTTATCTCATCGGTGGAATATGCAATGTTATCAAATATGTCACCACACCACAAGTTTAGAGTTTGTGTGTTTAGATAGATGGCAAAGGTGTCGGGGACTCCAAAGGGATCGATTTAGGCTTCATGAGTTACAACTTTATCATTTTCCAAATTCTAAAAGAAATCGAATCTAACATGCACCTTATGGATAAAGTAGGCAAATGCTACCAACCATGTCAATACATCACAAATTTAGGGTTTAGGTTTGAGGGTTTGGGATTTAGGATTTGTTAGATAGGATATCATGACTATATTCTTATATCTTTTATAGAAAGACACAATTCCGGGTTTATGGGCATACGAGATTCGTTATCTTCCACTTATCAAATATGTCACCACACCACAAGTTTAGAGTTTGTGTGTTTAGATAGATGGCAAAGGTGTAGGGGACTCCAAAGGGATCGATTTAGGCTTCATGAGTTACAAATTTATCATTTAATACATCACAAATTTAGGGTTTAGGTTTGAGGGTTTGGGGTTTAAAATTTTTAAGATAGGATATTATGACTATATTCTTATATCTTTTATAGAAAGATACAATTCCAGGTTTATGGGCATATGAAATTTATTATCTTCCACAAAATCATAAACCGCTCTAGGGTGGACTCACCCTACTCATTCCATTATTGTACTCTATTATGCCTGCCTATTTCATGTGCCCATGACCAATTCCTGACCTGCCTAAATCCTTTTACAACTATTACCCCATTATATCTATGGACATTATTTGACACCACATTACATCTGTGGACATCATTAGAATTATAATTCCACAATATACCCATTCCACATGTTTGTGACTAATGCCCGGCATCGCCAGACACATGTTTCTAGTTGTTATTATTAAATTATGATCCACATTTTAAAAGACATTTCATTTAAAAGCTATTGGGATGAAACCTTTGTGGCAAATGAAGATAATTATATTGCTTTAGTTAGTCATTGAGATCTAATTCGTCTCTTTCACATTCATTACTACAACACAGTCAACAAATATGGAAACTAATGGATATGAGGCGATCCATCTCTTTTTATGGTGGGACTACTTGTTCAAAACTCTGACTTGAGCTATGAAAATTACACTTCAATGGAGTTGATATAGCATGAGTGTCTAAAGTTACTCTCAATTAATTGAGATAAACCTAGTGGAAGACGAAGTTGGTAAATAGATGAAATAACTCTTATACATAGGTAATTAGTGCCCTATAGCATAAGTGTCTAAACTTACTCTTAGATTCATTGAGGAACATAGGGAGATGGGAGATTGTTAAGTAGCTGAAATTACCCTTACATAGTAAGGATCTAATCATGCTAGTTCTTCGTAACTAGATTGTCATTCAAGGACCCAAACTATGGTAGCCAAACAAAATGCTAAATTGGGAATTAACACAAGACACCATATTAGATGAGTTGGATATGATGGCATTTAGACATATCTTGTTTATAGCCAGATGAAAGAATAAGTATTTCATTCCATTTTTCTAATGGAACCACTTAGTGGTCTTGTAGTCAAATGTTAGCATAACTGTTTTAATTGCAGGAGCATATGGAGACTCCAAGAAGAAATAGGATTTGTTTCAAAACGACCAAGCTGTTTAAACTTGTTTCAACAAATTGTTCTGAGGAATTGATTCACAGTTCTCAAGCTTAGGCAGTTTCGTTGTTTGGCCCATTCTGCAGCCATTGACCTCATCTCTGGATATTTCTTTCTGTAAGAGTTGCTTTTTGCATTGTTGGTATGCTCAAATATTTCTTCTAAGGCTGACAAGTACCCATCCAAATTTAACTGCTGCAAAGCTAGATGCAAACCAAAAACATCACTGACATTGTCAACATCCCCTTTATTAGAAGTTTCTGATTTTGTCAAGCAGAAGCAGATATTTGCTGGAGACTCCTGTTTGCCATATAAAATTCACCATTAGCAGTGGAGCTATCAAAACCACATGTATATCCCAGGATCTTATCAAATATTTATACTAACAAGGATCATTTAAGCCCCTCCTTTCAATTCTTACAAGTCAACACCCGAAGTTCTTACCACCAACCCCATATGAAAGTTTTGGTTATCTTTAGAATTAAAAAAATATTACACTCACGTCTGTTGATAATAGACTATTTTTAGACAAGGGCTCTAGTGTTGCAGGATGTGCTTTTAATATTCATCCAGACAATTCCTTTAACCTGTTTACTGCTCTACAGAAAAGTAAGATACTTGCCTCCAACGCAGATTTGAGGATGTTTTCATCTCCACCCTTCAAAGATTAGAATACGGAATCAAACATAGAAGTTGATCTTGATAGTAAGAGTATAGGTTTGAATGCAGAAACTCACCTTCATAAGAACATCATCAATGAGCAGTACAAAGCGGATATTGCAGTTCTTGCCCATTTCTTCTAATGCTGTTCCAAGGTTTTTCATTTCCACAGTTGGAAAGTTTACAACATGTAAAACCCCCTCTTGCACAACAATGTTCAATGCAGCATTCACAAGAGATGACTTTCCGGAACCAGGAGGGCCAACCTGAGGGGCAACAACTGCAATGCAATCAGTGAAAATTGATATCCCTTCACTATCTTAACTCTTATTGGATTCAAATTATAAGGAAAGAAAGATTTTACCAACATCTTATCAGTGCATGTACACTGCAAGGAAATGATAGAACCTATATAAAGTTATCACAGAATAATCCAACTTGGTTACTTAGCACAAACGATTTTAGACTAGTCTTCTTCTCAATCTTCATCTTCTTCTCGATGGACTGCTTTCAAGTTTGCTTTTATGTTCCTATACTTTCTTAGGAACCTGCAATGTAATACTTCTGATGCTCTCTAACTCTAGTTTTCTCACTTCCCTCATGACACTAGAAATAGCTTATCTGCACTAGACATGACTACGGCTCTGAAGTCCCTGCTAATATAAGGAGATGTAAACTATCATTTTGTATGCCATGCATTCTACGATGAGGGAATATCCGGAACCTGGCAAGTATCATTTGAAAAAGTGATTATCATGAAATTGCATTTTTGTGGGGACGTCTGTCATAGAAAGATGGGAGGTAACAAACAATTGGAGGGCAAGGGAATTAAAGTTCCATATAAATGTTTATTCAGAAGTCCTATGGATGTTACATAAAACTTACAACAATTGTATGCTGCGCAAGAAAACCAGCTCCATGGCGTTTTAAATTCTCCAAAAGCTCCATATATTGCTTGTTATGGATGCTTAGAGGAATAGAAACATGCAACTTGCGTGCAAACTTAAGGTCTTCGAGAAACTTCCCACCTTTCCAGCATGTAACTGCCAATGAGATAAGATAAGATTCCAGCATGCAAGTAAAAAATAACCAGACTTACAACTGTCTGGGATATAAATTTACCTCTACTTGCAGCAGCTCGGCCAAATCCATGTTGATTGTAGTAAGTTTTCAATAAGGGTATTGCTTCTGACCACTTCCAATGTCCTCCAATCTTCTTCCTCCATTTTTCCCTTTCTGGAAGATGGAGATGTTAGTGAGGGAGAAAACACTTACGTTTCAGTTTGCAACAAGAGATAACAAGTATTTTATCATTCTATTTATCTCTAATCATAAGGAAAATGAATGACTTCATGAATGGGCTGAGCCACAAAAACTGCCTTCATTGGCACATAGAAAATTTGCTGAGGTCAAGTCATCACAAGAATGTTATCTTATAATGATTTTTCCTTGTTGGAGAAAGCTAATTGTGCATTTACCATCAACAAAGCTGTCAGGAGTCCCTGCTTGCTCAACAGAAATTTCTTTGCTAATTTGTTCATTAGGTGTCTGCTGATTAGCTGGAGCAGCTCCTTCATTCCTAGAATCTGCAGTTAACAACTGCCATATGAACATATTGAACCGGACAAGCAAATAATGATTGGTCAAATAAAAGCTCTGTGTAAGAAATAAACGCATTTGCTCATGAGAAAGAAAGAAAGATTATATTAACGTCTAGGAGAGATCACTTGAGTCTATGAGACCATTTATACAGCAATTATGTGCAGCTAGGGGGGCATTTGTTGCCACTTCAGACTTGTTTTCTTTTTGAAAGGACTGCTTCTGTTTGTCCTTTACTGCCCCTTTCTTCTTCTTGACCCTTTCATAGATACCCCTCTTGGGATCGGATTAGAAGGTCCAGGAAGGGGATCTGACTTCCATTTATTATCATTATCACCTCCAATGAGAAAAGAGAGTTTATTATGTTATCTGAGAGGAACATGCAAACTTGAAAGAGAAAATCTCCTACATTGCTCTCATTGTTCAGGCAATTTTAAAAAGAAGTACTAGTGCTGTCTTGTATAGCCATCTAACTGCAACAGCACCTTACTTACCCAACTTCTCCAGAGATTCTGTTTGAACATTTTATCACATCCTTTAGAGCAATTCGGAAGACAGCAAACCAAAGGTTGTTTTTTTTTCCTATAACGTCGTATTATTCGTATATTGCATCAACACCTTAATTTTACCCAGTTTCTTCAAAGATTCTGCTTGACCATTTTATCACATCCTTTAGAGCAATCCAGACGACAGCAAATTGAAGTTGTTTAATTCCTATAAAGTTGTAGTTCTAAACACGTTTGCTAGTAAGCTTTTGATAATTGTAACAAATAACCCTGAGCTGAGCGCTTCAGCCAGACAGCTACTATAAGTCTGCACGAGTAAAACAGCTAAAAAAGACGACCTGATGCTGCTAGCATTCAACAGCCAAAAAAGCCAGCAGGACCTGCCTATGAGCATTCAGACAAAATTGACTATAGGTGCAAACTCTTCAAGCACAACTCTGCAGCCTGATGCCATTCGTATATTGCATCAACACCTTATTTTACCCAATTTCTTCAGTGCTCGACCATTTTATCACATCCTTTAGAACAATCCAGAGGACAGCAAATCAAAGTTGTTTAATTCCTATAAAGTAGTAGTTCTAAAACAGGTTTGCTAGTAAGCTTTTGGTAATTGCAACAAATAATCCTGACCTGAGCGCTTCAGCCAGACAGCTACTATAAGTCTGCACGAGCAAAACAGCTTAAAAAGGCAAGCATGACCTGATGCTGCTAGCATTCAACAGCCAAAAAGGCGAGCAGGACCTGCCTACTAGCATTTAAACAAAATTGACTATAGGAGCAAACTCTTCAAGCACAACTTGAAGCCTGATGCCACCTATGATAAAACTTATATGCGGTCCTGATTCCTTGAAGGAGACCTAACAAGCCTCAGCCAAAGACAAAAATCTTAAAACCAGATTACCAAATTCCAGTTGGCAAAACCCAACAGATTCAAGTGAGCGAAAGTTAGATTTCTTAGCACGTGTTGCAACAGAAAAGCACCCCTTGGAGAAGATCCAAAAATCAAGAAGTGCTCAAACCCAGGTTTGTTCAGTGTAGGGAAGGGAAGACATAAAACGTCTGCTGAGGACCGCTTGGGTCTACAAGAGCTATTATCATGTCCATGTATAGCTAGGGGAAAATGAGAATCAATACCACTTCCAAAATAGCACTTTTTAGCAACATAAAACAGACATTGCATGAGATTCTAGGTTAAAGATTGGTATTGATGATAAAGACAGGTATTGAAAAAACTACGACTTTAAAGGTTCGATGGCAGAAAAAGTAATCCCAAAATGGAACCTATCTAGAAATGGGCTTCATTTTCTTAACACGAGCGATCAGCATAATGAGTACAAAGTTCCATCTCCTTTAACATTTATCACCACAATCAGATTTAAGGAGACTATGAGCTTACCTAGAACATCAAGCATAAATCCAAAACCTTTGCTGTTTTGATCCAATGTAGAAGCTGGTTTAGTTTTGGAACTAAAAGAAGATGCGGCTGCATGACGCCACTCAGGGCGTACATCTGCCACCAATTCAGCAACCTAGAGAATATAGCGGGCATTACTGAAACGTTTCATTCCTTGAAGGCTATAAATTGAAGACTTGGTCTTAACATCAAATCTGGCAAGATTTCTCAACTCTAATGGCTCTATAAGTTCATAAAAGTATGCTGTAAAACATCGAATAGTCTGCTTTGCGCTAAGTATCCCACCCAGCACAAAGAAATGCAATTTCTTTACTATAACTTAGGTAACTAAATAGGAAAATTACACAAATCAATCTAATAACCAGTAAAGGGAAAACATTAGCGGCTAAACTTAGCTTAAATGACAGAATTTTGGCCTTGTTGGAAAACAAATTGGTTAAACTATGGCCAAGTCTATTTCACGTCCAATTTCCATTTCGTCTGACTTTAGCTAATAGTAAGAAAGTAAAAGTGCCAAAAATTAGAAAGTTTAGCCAAAACTTAGAAGCTTTGACATCAAATTTTGGCGTACTTTAGCCAAATTATTCTATAACCTTTGTATCTACTATGGTCGGTTACTATTTATATATCTAGTATGGTCGGTTACTACTTAGGTCTTGAATGAGGTACTATTTAGGTCTTTAATTAGGGCAAAATAGCCAACTAATAGAAGATTTTCTTATTTTTTTATAAAAGTTTAGCCAAATGGAAGAAAGTACCGGTGGCAAAATTTGGAAAGTTTAGCTAAACATTAGAAGCTTTTACTCAACTTTTGGCATACTTTACCCAAGTCTATTTCACCACTGTGGATATATAAGTTCCTTAATTTTTTCTTTGATCCAGTATCAATTTGTATAGAGAAAAAATGGTGCAAATTTCAATTTCAAACTTTGTATAGATATCATTTCATTTTTTAATACATGAATAATCCAAGATCTCACTGCCAGTTATGAGATAGAACAATTTTAGACTGCCATAAAACATACATGAGATAAGAGGCGTACCCAACTGCTTAATGTAGATTCTGTAATACTAAGCCTTTGCAAACACTCCAAATCTGAGATTGCAGCAGCTTCAAGTGCTGCTGGTAGTTGTTTATACCAGCAACTTTCAGGATTAGATGCATTCGCGCATGCTTCCACAAAGGGATTCCCTTCACCTAACAAAATTCCTTCTAGGATGAAGTCTTCCCAACTGTAGCACAAACATATAACACGGTTTTCAGATCAAGAAATTCAACCAGGGCTCCACAGAGACAATTCGTATTGCTTTCCCGTGGCACTTCGTGATACACCAAGATTGCCAAGAAAAATTATTATATATATTTCTGAATGAAATGTTTAGTTGCGAACAGGGAGATCCTCTATGTGAGGAATAACTTGTCTTTACATTTGGGACCAGGAGCATGAACAATGTCCATAGTGAGAACATGGCAAAAACAATTGTCATGATTCTGGACATTCTTTTTTGGGATCTGGACGTGTGTCATGCTGATTGGCTCACTAAAACACTGGATAACAAACAGCTGATGTGCCTTTTGTCCCTGATCAACAGAATCCAACTATGAAAGCCTGCTACATTGCTTGCAACTCCCAAACACGGTTTAAGAACTTTTTTTTAAGCCTGCTACATTGCTTGCAACTCCCAAACACGGTATAAAAACTTCTTTTAACCTTCAAGGACTGAGAGGTTTAAATGCCGCATGGTATTTACTTGTTTTAATCAGGGATGATATGTAATGAAACTGGGAAAGGGGATCAAGCATTGGATTGAACATGTCTAGGCTCCTCAAAAAGTGCATGTAAAAATTACCTACAAGTGCCCACGATCCAGGCTTCCCTCCTAGCTATATTTTAGATCCAATACTGTTACTTTTAACTACATCCCAGGTTGCATCTTGGTAAAGGACTTTCTGCTGAATCTTGTTGTATCACATGGTACTTACCTACCATAACGCCCCAAAAACATGAGCTTGAAAAACTCCCCATATGAATCAAGAACCTTCATCCCATCTGCATAGAGCAACGGTAATAACCACTATAATAATTGCCTTTTAAAAGAACGGAAATACTTTTGTGCAAATCAATTGTGAATTATCTAATGAGAAAAATGCTTGTTAGTTGCTCATATAAATTAAACACATCACTGAATTTTTTCATCTGAACACCTAACATCTCTATAGTTTTGGTGGAAATATATTCCAATAGCTTAGAGAGTAACATTAAGGTCAGTCCATGTCTTTAGATTTAGAAAACGTTTACTGCCCAGTTTATTTTTCCATATGTTTGTATATATATGTTGCCTGTTAAATGTTCTGGTTACGAAACAATTGATAGCATATTTAATTGGACGCATAACTTTAAATCTAGTGAGTATCACCACGACAACTAAGATAAAGTAAACGAGAGTCCTGTAAGAGAAACTCATAAAATCTGAATTATGGCTGGTGTATATTAGAGTTGTTTACATGAGGTGAATCATCTATTCCAAGTGTCAAATTAATTATCTTTTCATTAGGAAAAAAGAATAAAGCAGTACATAGGAGAATACTAAGTGCTAGAAAAAAGATACTTTTATACAATGATCATAAATTCATGTCATGAAATGAAAAAATTCGTCTATATCTAAAACTTCTACGACACTGATTTGCCTGGGACACGTTAGATCAATTGCCTAGTTTTATACATGTTAATTTCTGATGTATTTTCATCTAAATATATTAACCAACATTAAATGGCAAGAATTCCTAATCCAAGAGCGTAAGCGACAAGGTTCATACCATCCCCCCGGCGAAGAGAAATAAGAACTTTTAGAAAGGCCTGTGCAGCTGGACTTCTAAAGACGTCTTGGTATACTAGAAGAGTGGTCGCGTCTTTTAATAGACCACTTGCTGCTCTCTCTATCCTGTCTTGATATGCCATCATTATCAAATATCCAGAATTAAAAAGGACTGTTCCTACGTCTACATCTTAGAAGCAATGCAGGTTGTAATCATGGTAATTCCACAAGCATGACATTTGAATAGTTCAGACAAGTACTCAAAAAGGGGGAGAGCAAAATGTAACAGTGCAAAAGAAGCATGAAACACAATCTATGGAAAAAAACTACTAAACGCAAATGGATTGCGGGCCGACTTGGAGAGCTTTGAGGATTACCCTGCACGAGGGTCCGTCGTGAAGCCTATCGAGGAAAATACTCGACAACATCTGTAGCAATTCCTGCGGCCCAATAGCTGTGTGCGCCTCCTGTTATGTAGCAAGCTGCCAGGTAAAAAATCGGAATGCACATTCGAGGTAGCAACATTCCTCGCCACCGGATTAGCAGACACCATCAACATTTTCCAAACCTAGCAGTTTGACGAAGGTCAATGTCAACATAAATAGTTTTTCCTTTCTACGTGCGGCAAAGTCCTAGGCGCTTCACAGGATTTCCGGTTCAAAAAATAATTTTCGGATTCACTAGAAACGTAGTAGGATATACTGCCGACAAAAAAATGGCGTAAAAGGATTTATCCCATTTATTTTTATATTGGTAGGATTTTTTCTTGTTAAAAAAAAAGAAGTTATAGGATTTTTTTTTTTTTATACAGGAATGTCACTTTAGGTGATATTCCAGCGAGGAAACAGTGCCGACGCCATGAGGCGGAGGCACTGTTGACTCGCCGAAATGTCACCTAAAGTGACATTGGTGCAACGTGAAAGCAAGGGTGCAACAAATTAAGGCGCCACGTGGCGCAATATTAGTGGAGGGGCTAAGAATGCAGGCCTTTTTTGCAAGAATGTCGTCCTCTATTTTGAGGGCAACATTCTTTAAAAGAATGTATGCCATGTGGCGGCATACAATTGAAGGACAGGGCTGAATTTGTTGCACCCTGCTTTTACGTATGGTTCATTGGTTGGTTAGTGTTTTATTTTTAATGGCTAACTACTACTGCCTCTAATTATTATATTTAATTATTTATATGCATGCATCTAAAAGTCTAAAGAAACGGACCAAAGTCTAAACTGTCAATTTCAGGCCATAGTAGTAGACGTCACACTTGTCGGGCCTTTATGCAAAGAGACAATATCTAGCATTCAACAACATTATCTTTGTAGTGAGATTGACTTGAATAGCTTTCTTCTTGACAGCAGATCATATCCTCTGATACCAGATGGAGGACGAAAGAAAGGTCTTCTTCATAAATTGAGGGCTTCAGTAAAAGGCAATATGTATAGAGGCGTGGAATTGATAAGGTCTCTTGATGGTTTAGATTTGGAGGAAGGACTTAAGTTCCAAAGCCTTCGCAACAAGTCTTATTGAAGGGATTAGGAAGCGGATGGAGGAGTCTGGAGTGACAGGTATACTTTCAAATATGTAACTTTTAGCTCCTATTAACTTGCCATCATCTTTCAAGCAAGTGAAGCAGTATGGGTTGTTTGAAGCAAAAAAATTGGCAGAATTCTATGGAATGCACAAAGAAGTGGATGGAATCATGATGAGAGGATTTGTGGACAGTTCTGCCTTTATGGAGGAGTTCCAAAGATGGAAGATTCTTGCTTGTGAAGAGTGGAGAGGTCACACTTTCCTTGACATGTGGAGTATTATAAGTGCTCATTCTAGATGGGTAGAGAAATTCCCAAGCTTGTTGCGAGTTGCTTTTATTGGCATGGTGCAATGTTGTAGCATTGCGAGTTGCGAGCGTGGTTTCAGCAGAATTAACTTACTAAAGAATAAGTTCAGAAATCAGCTCAATACGGACACTCTTCATGCACTTGTTCGCATCTCATTGGAGGGACCTAATATGGAAGAGTTTAACTTTGCTGCAACAGCTACTCATTGGCGGAATGCTGCTAATTACAGGCACATTTTCATAGGAACATGACTTGTTTATGTTACTTTTGCTGGAATTTAATGCAATGTTGTTGGAAATCAACTGTTCTTTGTAGGGTGAAAAATTGTTTTAGTATCCTTTTGTTTCTGAGATTTAATGGAAATTTTCCGAACCAAAATTTTTTTAATAGGATATGTCCCATCCAAAATCACAAGTGCCTATTCACCCTGAGGCTAGAAGGAAATTTTCCTATTCACATAAAATACTTTGCCATACGCTGCTTTATTAGTATTTTTTTTTTTTCGCACGTTTGCACAAACCACAGTGGACACTTTGAAGCAATTTCAAAGTGTCCACGCTGCCCATCAAGTAAGATATTCGTACACGTGGAGGGCATTGTTGTCGTTGGATTTGATCTGTGGTGAAGAAAAAATATGGGAAATTCCAGCGTGTTTGTTGCAAGTTATGGTTACGGAAAGGCTGCTTCAAATTTCCCGACGAATTTCTTTGCTTTGACCCACTGCAACAATGATTTTGTAGTTTTTGGAAAATTGCTTCGAACACAACATAATAGAAATGGAGATGGGGTGCGGATGTCTGGAGCTTGTAAACGTAGACGCAGGTGTGAACATCCCTAAGCTCGGACTTGGAGTATGGCAGATGAGTCCCAAGGAGGTCATGGAGGCGGTTCCGGCAACTCTCAAGCTTGGATATCGTCATATCAACACCACCCATTTATACGGAAACGAGGCCGTTGTAGGTATGTCCCCCCCCCTTCCAAAAAAAAAAAAAATTTGTTTCCTATGCTTGTGTCTCTTGTAGTTTCAAGGGAAAATTGCGTTTTTGGCCCTCAAATTTTAC
>JAANSK020247997.1:0-13556 GCA_011763485.2 Isoetes engelmannii
CTATTTCGCTCCATTAAATATGCACATATATGACCATATGGAATTAGGCAGATCAGACCCATTTCATGACTTGTGCAAGGACACGCTTCAAATCCGTGATCTAGGAGAGGTTCTCTTGGTGGGTGACTTTAATGAAAGGACTAAAACTTCACAGACCACATCGTTTGCAGACACTTTATGTGATGTCCGGCTGATAGAAGAAGATGATACACTTTTCCATAGGCAATCAGCAGACTGTGCAAAAAACAGTATGAGGGATCTCTTTCTGGAACTAGGTACAATTTGCAACTTAAAAATATTGAATGGTACTGCTCGCTTTCCAAACTCGGGTAGAAATACTTGTTTCAGTCACTTGGGATCCAGCACAGTAGACTACCTGTTAGCAAGCAAGCATAACTCTATGCATGATTTTATCGTGATGGATAAGCTGCCAGAATCAGACCATGCGCCTTTGTATTTTGAATTGACAAGATATGTCACCTCCAAGCAAGACCGCGCAAGTTTTACTCCCAGATTGAAGTTAGATTATAAGAAAAGCACCCAATATGCCAATCGATTGGAAGATCCAATGGCCATTAATATTTTATGCTGAGGTGTCCTAACATGTGGATAGGCTAGAAAGGGTGCACCTCCCTTTAGACAAGCCTGCTAAAAAAGCGTCAAGAAGCTTCAAGGCTGGTGTGAAGCTATGGCCAAAAGCCCTGCCTCCAAGCCCCCCTCACCACAACCCTCCTTGGGATCCATTGCCCTATTTCGGACGAAACCGAAAAGCCTCTGTCCCAAATGGCAGCGCAGATGGCATGGTTCATAAACCAAAATCTCAGCTACTCCACTTGGAGTATGGGATTTGAACCCACAAGCAACCAAAGCTTGCCTCTCTGCAATCCTTCACTACGAATCCTTGCACAACATAAAGTGAACATACAACATAAATAGTCGAAAGCCTTAGGGGCCTAAAGCGGCTTCACAAGTCGGTTCAAGAAGCCTAAAGCGACTTCCATCGTCCATATGGAGAACTGCAAAAAGAACTCCGATTTTCCCAAACCCTTTCGGCAGTGGAGCACAATTTTGGCGCGCAAGCTATGTTTCTTTTCACAACCAGTGCAAAAAAACCCATCCAAAACACACAAAAGTAGAAACATGACGTTTAAGCAAAATTAAGCTGCTCAGACATGGCAAAACATACAATACGTGTCAAGAATCATCGACCTAACTATGCGAGGAAAGCCCTCCCGAAATACAAAACTCAAAATTGCAAGTTTATACGTCACCTTCTGCATTATGGATGCCATGCCACCACTAAACCACAAGCAAGAGGTCACTAACCAACGGGCAAGGGTAGCAGCATGTGAGAAGTTACGAAGTTCTTTGTGAACAGAAAATCTCGTAAAAGATATCTCATTCCTACACAATGATCTCCCTCTTTGGTCACGAAATTACCATCTGCATAAAATGGGGCCAACCAGCCTCTAGTGTATGGAATCTTAATTATTCTGGTCATTGTTATTAGTCACTACAAATGTTGCCCTCCTGCACGTGCACTAATAACACTACTATTGCAATGAAATTTTACCTAATTGCAACTAGAAACACAGTAGAGAGTTATTGCATTATCTTGGATCACTGGATCTTGTAATTGAATTCCCTCTATTTTTGTTGGGGAAGTACTGAATAAAAAAGAATGTGTCTACAGGCCACAATTTTGGCTCCTCAAGAGTTTTGAGGGTCATGATAGTACATCTCGCACATGACCAGAATTACCTCTTACATCGCAAGTACTGCATGGCATAAGTAAAGGCATACTAGACCTTGAGTTAAGTGGGTTGAAAGAACTCAATCTCACAAATTCTGCCCTCAAAAAATGGGCATGACAGAAGGCAAAGAATACAAACTCGCTTTACAATTAGCAGACTGAAGATTAACTAATACAATTATAACAGGAGATATACAGATGGCCTTCCAAACTTTGAAAGATGTGGCGTACAGCCTATCCCTCAAGTGCGTGATTCTACATATGCCTGGTAGTGGGTGCCCCGATTACTAGAGGTGGCACTATTATTTCCCCGCTGCCCCCGAAATGAAAGAGGCGGAAAATCCTCTTCTTTCAACTGGTAGGCACGCTGTGTGGATCTGCTAAGGCAGTAGCAAGATTCAAAAAAAGCAACTCAAACAATTAGCAACCAGTACTCCATCAACCAAAGCAATACCTCGATTGATGCCTAGGAGAGGGTGGTTGTCTGTCTCCAGGAACTGGAAACGTACTATCCTCAGGCTGCCTTCCATGACCATGGTGACTGGAGTCATCTGAAACCTGAATTGCCCCAAATTGCAACGACTCAAGTGATCCAAACTTGAGTGGCTCATTCCCTGCAGTAGAATATGGTGGCAGCACATACAGAGGCGTTCCTGAGAGTATGCAGAAGTGTTAGTACATAATACAGGAACTTTCTTACGAAGTGAAGATCAGGATTATACCAGCTGAATTTGGTGAAGTAAATGCAACTGGAAATGCTTGTACAGAATTCCTTCTAAGATTTTCAGATCTTTGTGATTCCCATCCCTTTTCGCCCAATTTACTACTCTGTCCAGCTTTCTCACCTCTAAACTCAAACTTTTGACCACGACCCATGGCACGATACCGAGGCGGAGGCACATAGTCCCGTTCAGAATAATCATTGCGGTCCTGAAAGTTATCCTGCTGGCTCCTTCCCCCACCTCTATAGGCATTATGCCTCTGAGAACCATCAACAGGATATTAAAATGTATCAGTGATAAAATGTAAACAGCATGCTCAAATCATTCTTTATACATTACCATGCCAGGCAGATAAGTGCCAGTTCCTCCATGTTGCTTTGGAAGATCCTCAAAGTTGCGATGGTAACCTCCGCCAACACGGCCGGGTCCATGTGGCCCCATGGTGTGCTTAGAAAAGCTTGAATTCATTTGGACCGGTCTTCCAGGTCCCTCTGGGAGGTGATGACCTTGGTACTCCTTTTGAGGTTGAATATAAAATGGTATAAATGGTGGAGGAGATTGACAGAGAGGAGACTGACAAAGCCTCGCATAGTCCAGATTCCTTAAATGACCCGCAAAATCACTCGTAAGAAGATCAAATCTAGAGTCATGTACTCCTGCTCCTTCGGATAAGCTATCAAAGGGCATTGATCCTCGTGGTCCAGCAGTAACAGGAATACCATCTGCTATCAAACGTTCTCCAACACCACGAGAAAATGGAGCAATAAACTGACCATCTTCTATAAACTGAAATGCAGTACCATCACTTAACGCATCCAGAGTATGTGTTGCTGGAAGCCCACCAATACCAACAGCCCCATCAGGTGGCTGTATGAAATACAAAGGGTACATTGGCACATATGCTAGAGGAGCATTAGTGGAATAATAGAAGGATGATAGTCCTTGTTTATCAGTTGTTCTCTGCCATCCATCTGGTCGAATAAATGTTGATTGGGTTTGCACACCCGTCCTCTGCCCTAGCAATACATGCGGTGAAGAGAACGAAGCGAAGGCAGATGATTCACCACCGACTGAAGAACCGGAAGTGCTGTTGGCATCGGATGGCGCAATATTAGATGCAGGAGAATGCATTAATGGATACCCATCAATACCTAAAATACTAGGCTCTACAGCATTCTGAATACCCCAACTTTGAGTAAATGATACAGAGACATCCTCCGTACCTGTAAGTGCTTCAGAAAAAGCGTCCTTAACCCTATCCTTTCCATATGACTGATCAGCATAACCTCCTGAGAGCTCCCCATTTTGGAAACCTTCAGTTTCAATTACAGTTTGAAGCTGTTCATTTTCAAGATCATCCTCCCAGTTGCCACCATCTTCAGTCTCGTTATCTTCAGCAGATGTTCCATTCCAAGGAATAGGCATGGACCGCTCTATAGCCATACTCACATTATGTGATGATTGATATGGACGTACAACTGCAGGAGGGTGAAAACTGGCAACTGAAATCTCATGGTGCATTCCAACATCAGGCTGCTGTGTTACTCCACTGCTGCTTTGATCCTCTAAATCTTCAAGTTGCCCAGAAGAAGATTTCCAGGGAGCTTGAATATGTTTCTGTTCGAGAGGAGTCCGAGGGGCCGATATTGGGTTGGCAGACAATGATAAAGTGGGAAGCCCAACAAACGGTGACAATGGAGGACCTCGTGGAAGCTGCATTGCTAGGTATGGACCAACAGGTGGTGCTGGGCCTGATCCTGGCACAGGATCATTGAAGGCTGACAGAGGTTGACCAGCACGGAATGGTAAAGGAGGTGGTGGTGGACCTGCAAGATTCATTGACTGAGATAAAGATGGAGGAATGGAGGAAATCATTCGTAACGAATTGGAGATGGGTAGAGAAACAGGCATTGGAACAAAGGGAATTGGACGTAAGTGTGGAACAGCTGCTGTGGTGCTCAGAATTCTGCTAGAAGGATCTCTAATATCAACGTTTCCGATGTTGTCAGTGAATAAGGGTTCTTCCCCTGCAAGGACCTCTGTGTGCTCTGATCTACTTGACAATGCTTCTACTACAGGCTTGTTCTCAGATTTTATATTTGTCACAGTAAAATTCGGAGATGTGTCAAAAGAAATAGTGGATAATTCTTGTGAAGGATCCCGTACATTTGCCAGTTTCCCGTTTTGCCTTTCCACTGGCAACGCAAGAGTTTGTGTTTGTCTCGTGCCGTTCCCACCAGGAATAGCAGCTGAGGAGAACTGTCCTGCAAAATCTGGAAAACGCTTATCCTTAGGTGCATCTGATTTATTGGTTGCTGCAATACGGTTCTCCCCAATCGAATGTCTCGATCGTTCTTGACAAATCTCACCAGATCTCTCAGTGGAACTTGTGACTTCAGAAATTGACTCGTTCTCTACTACATTGTGAGTTGTTATCCCCTTTGCACCTCTTCTTGAATGACTGTCTGAACCATCAGAAAAAACAGGGGAGCCTTCCTTATCAGATTGTTGCAATGGGTGCACCTCTGCATCATTAAAGATCTTGGATTTAAAAAATGTTGCATCAACATCTGCTGTGAAAAATTCTTCGTTACTATGTTCATGGTTTCCATCCTTAGAGTCCTCCAAAAAGTCTGGTTGCAGTTGTCTGTCAACATAATCTGGCGCATCTGGACGGCCGCCATTGCCATGCCTGTCCCATGTATTAAGGAAGAAGCGATCAAGCTCCACACTAAGATTATCTTTTGAAGACCGTAGAATGTGTGCAAGTTTACGAGCACCATATGCAAATGCACTCCGGATCCTAAAAAAGTTCCCTGGAAAAACAAGACAAGAATTAAACCACCCCGGATACTTTCAAAGGCTCGTGCTATTCCTGTTCTTTTAGCAGGTAGGGTAGATGTACTGTTTGGAGGGGAGAAGAGAACGATCAACTACCTTTACTAACACTGCGACCAAGATTGTTGCTTGTGCGCAATGGGTCAATAACATTCATGTATTTTGATGGGAATGTCCTAGCTTGGTTTTCATTGGGGGTTGGACAAACAGCATATTGGTTGCCACACGCTTCCAAAAATCTATCGCCAAGCAACAATTTATCTCCATCCTTCAAGGGCGGCTCCGCTGTACAACGCAAGGCATGCATACCAGAAATTCCAGGAAGAGAAGATAGAGGAACCGGCCCCCATAAGCTGACACAATACTTATCCCAGTCGAAGTTGCTAAAGAACTCTAAGAACCAAAACAAAACCTGACACAGAAGATAAGCAAAAAGGAAAGAAAGTTAGTTCCATATGTAACTGTCTTTTTTACATTTCGAATCGAAGCCAAAGACCCTTGCACACCTCTAGAGGTCCACGCAGGGATGCATGGAAAACATGAAAGATGTAAAGAACAAGGGTTTCCAATGCATAAGTTGAGATAAGTCCATGGTGAGCTCCTAATATCCGGCTCTCATAGTAGCACCATGCCTTTACAAGTATAATGCTACGCTTAAAAAGGTGATTTTGACCAATTAAACGATCAACCTGAAGGTATGAGTCCCCATTTGTAAGAGAAAATCTCAAAAATGAATCTGCAAATGATGTTCAAGGTTGATGTACCTCCTCTAGAAAACAAAGGGTACAGATTCCTCCTAGTTGATTAAATGAGATATCAACCACAATATTTTCCACAAGGCACTTGATAATCTTAACCTGCAAAGTGAACAGAAATTAGCAAAACAATTTCTTGGTGGTTATTAAAGATTTTAAAGTGGTCAATGATGCATAAAACCAAAATGTATATACAACGTTAACAGATTTCCAACTACAACCTCAAAGAGCACGAAAGCATGTTCCGTTGTCTCTTTCAAAAACTCCCATTGCATTACACAAGGTTTCGTAATTCGATATACGGAAACATCAAGCACATCACTCCCAGTCAAAGAGAAAGTCAACAAATGAACTTTCTTGTTCTTGTATTCCAACTCATGATACACAGAGCCAAAAATTATTTCTGGGAACTTTGATGCCTGAGCCTATAGCACTCTCGGTTTTAACGTCCCCACGGGGTTGCTCTAGCTTTTGTGCACCTTAGTATTCTGAATCGTTTGGCTTATGCGAGACTTTGATGCTGGCCTATATATTATTTGATACCAAATGAGGGACAGCCTCCATGAATAAGGCATGATTCGTTTCAAAATGTGGAGGTTTACAACCTTATTACTATATATGCCATCTGAGATTAATATAGATCTCTCCAAAATGCAAAATTCTATAAAACCATAAGCACAGAATGGCAGCAGCCCAGATAACACCTTGCCAGTTTTTATGGGCTCACAGCTACCATGAACATATTACCACATGCATCAAAATGAACTGTTCTCCTCAAATGCTGAAGATGCATACCTGACATGCAATGATAATTACCTAACAAGGACATGCTCAACCATTTAGCCTGCAATAAAAGACCCATCTTCCTCTACTGCAATATGAAACACAATCAACGCATGGTCTCCTACCATGTCCTTACTGCTCTCAAATTCCAACCTACAATCAATGGCCTCTATAACTTCATAGTAAGCTATTCAGCCTCATCCCGTGTAGAAATGTGTGCCAATTGTCCATAATGTTTTAGAAGAATTGAATTAGTGCTTAGTATTCACTGTGTACCTCAGGACTTTGCCATGCCTATTTCCCTTTTTTTCCTATACCCTCATGAACAACTCCGCTGGGAAACACTATAACTTAAAACTTTGAACATTTACAAGCATAAGTACAATAAATGCCAACCTTGGCAACTCTGTACAGAAACAGATCTCCTACTCTTAGAAACAGACCTCTGCCTGGATATACTGAACTTCCTTGACATGAAATTGTGGATTTTCCTTGTGCTCCTCTGCTTCAAGAATAGAACGTACATTAGTTGCCCAGGTATCCTTTAGATGGTGAAGCCGGCTGAATGCTGTCAAGTCAATATCTCCATCAGGAAGATACGTTTTCAGAGGAACAGACCCAAATGTGAAAACCTGTGCAAGCTACCAAAATATCAATCTCCAATGACAGCATACGAATAACTAAGCCCATCAAAAACACGCTAATGAAATGTTATATGCAATGGCATAAAGTTTTAAGAAACTCCAGAGAAAGGCCAATTTTGTCAAACAGTTCGAGCGATCAGAAAATGTAAGTCGGGACAAGAGGAAAATCACGACATGAAGAGAAGGTTTACATGTCTGCTATCACCATAACATTAGAACCATTATATATCAGTAAAATTGCTGGATATATTGTCCAAAATAGTAGTAAGCTTCATATGCTTTCATAAACGCGTTTCAATTGAGATATATGTGAAGACATACCTGGCAATCAAAGCATTTCAATATAAGACACCTAACATAATCTGCAACAGCCTTTCTTCTTTCTTCGGATGACTTGGTGGGCTGAATCCTTGAAATAAGCTCAGATGTTCTACCTTCGGCTTCCTCCCATCTCCACTGCTCATCCTCCAAAGATGAACCACACAATGCTGAAAAAGAGGATGATTTCTCGGGCAGAAGGCCGCTTGGCTGTGGCCAGCCTTCACGATCGCCCATGCACCTCAATGGTCTGAGGACCTTCTCTCTACGTCCTCCGCCGTCTTAGCCAGCATGTAGTGTGTAATACTCCCGATATTGTGAAAGAATGATGGTTATCAAACTGGAGACTCCTAGAAATAGCTTTGACTTATGAAGTAACGCATATTAATCTACAACACGTGCAATTCTGTCTCAACATATCCCTTGTATGGCCCAAGAAAAATGACAACAGCTGTAAGACGCCCAATTATCAATAAAATTTGGAAACATATCCAAGACTGCCTGCAAGGTTGTACTTTTCTCAACTTGCAATAACATTCGTCATACTGTTTCAAGAAGAAAACCGAAGCATTCTGCGATCCAGAAAATGCCACGGAAAATGAAAACTTGGCACAACCTGAATCCTTAAACTCAGACCTAGTCTAAACCTCTCCACAAGTCTTATGCTCTAATGCCACAGCCGAGTGAGCTGTACGCCCTTTGCGAGTGAATCCAATCACATTCCCAACCCAAGAGGCCAAAGTTCCCACATCAAACTCATCAAAATTATCAAGTCGACAGTCGGAACACGTAGAAAAGCTTAGTGATGACACAAAAGCCTTGGGAAGAAACTATAACGGAAGAAAGTGCTGTTCAATCCACTGTCATGCAGCTCACTTACAATCCGATAAAATTTGGAGGGCCAATTCCGGCGAGAATGCGAGGTTTGATCTTGTGCGGCGCTGTTGGGGGATCAAAAATGCAGAGGATAAACATAAGGGGGGGTGCAGTGTGATACAGACGTGGTTGACGAAGCCACCATTAGAAGCGCCTCCTAGTCCTGCCGCCGTAAGCTATGCTCCTTCCCACTTCGTCTGCTCAAACACGAGGAACACGGAAGCCCCAAAAAAACTACTGTTATTCCTCTTTTATCCCATTTTCTCGTCTTTTTTTTTTTTTTTCCTCTCTATCATTGTTAGGGCAACCAAATCTACATTATTATTTCCTATACCTAGTAGGATTGTACGTCGTATTGTTTGATTTCGATATCTAGAAGAGTTGAAAATGCTTTTGGATATAAAGGCATTAAGACTTAACTTTTTGGAGTGGGAAGGATGATTTTCTATTGAGTTCCGACTAATCTGGTACTCCTTAAAGGCTGTGAAGAATACATTTTTATCGTCCACGGAGACCAATTGGCCTATGGGACCCAGACAAAAAGAGAGCAGCATCCATATTACCGTCAGGATTAGAAAACCCTCGCCCCGAAGGGTTTTCGAGGGAAAAACCTTAGCAGTAATACGTATGCTGGTAGAGTGTACAATCGTGTATCACAATTCAAGACCGCACTGAAGGGCACAGCTGAGTTCGTACATCCATGACCTCTTGGAGATATGTTCCCAGCAAACCCACAAAGAAGAACCCCGATTTAAGAGCAGGAAAATTCTCTGCTAATTTCATGCTACTATGCTAAATTTCAAATTTGGTCGGACATATGCTACTAACTACGATAACCTCGTTATGAGTTATAGCCTCCTCACCTATGCAATATGGATAAGGATATAAGGTCTATAGGGTTTATAGTTAGCCTATGTTTTGTATAAATTTAGCTAGAACACCCTAATTTAAAATATCTTCAACCATATTCTTCTACAACTACTAGATTTACAGGCGATTTTGTGGTGGCAAGCCATTCTTCATCTCTCACGGCAATGTATGATTCACGCAAATGAGTGCAGTCTTTCTTGCTTTGCCTTCTTTCCTTTTTAAAGGGTTGATAGTGATATATCAAATTGTATGCCCCATTGAAAGGGAAGCATCCATATGAGTGCGCATTGGGGCCAAGTAATAGGATTTAAGGTGTCTATATGTATTTGGGTTTTCCAACTTACAAAATCCATAATGGAGTTTTATGTGCACTATTGCTAAGAGTAGCATCTAGCGTGAATAATGTGGATATATGTCCATGTGCAAGGCTCTTGAAAGCCCAAAAAAAAATCAGGAAGGGGAATCATGCTCGTTTGCAAATCTCTCCACAGTTGAAATGTTTTCAAATAAACCAAGTTTTGCTTAAAGAACGTGGGTAGAGCTCATCATACGATGGATGTTGGAAAATGCCTTCCTTCAATGTACTGGGCAAGAATATAATAGAGTATTATTTTTAACGTTATGAGACACATGCACCATGTCTACATTGTTTTATGGGTCCTGCCCCATTTACTTTCATGAGGACTCGAATCCAAGACAAACTACTTCCACAAAAGGACTCAAAAATTACTAGCCAAAGCAACCCATTTCACAAATGGTTTAGTAAGAAGTTGTATCTAGTTTTGGATTGCCCTTGCTAAAGGGGCAATTTGTTAACCAAAGAGTGGGTTTTGCATCTCAAGGCATATTTCTGGGTATATATGAAGATTTGAAGATTGTGCTTTTGTCTTTTAGCATATTCGCATGTTCTCTTTATATTCCAAAAAAGTCACGAATAGGTGAATTTTAGTGTGTCCTTTCCTTCTATAAGTATGATATTTGTTGGGAGTCATATCCCAACAGACGCAATGTAAGGTAGTTGAGGGTAGGACCGAGCAACGTAGGGTGGTGTGTGGTCATATGTCCAGTTCGATGATGCCTAGCAGCGTGAAGTTAAAACTATCTATCTATCTATCTATCTATCTATCTATCATCACACTATAACCACGTCCCAAACTACGTCTCCAAGTGTCAACAAATTGGTAAAAATTGGAATCTTAGAGGGGAGACAAACCCATAAAGTACTAAGCTTATAATATTCAAAGGTAATCCAACCTTAGAAGAGCTCGAGTACAATACATGGAGGAACATTTTTTTTAATTGATCCTATCCTAAACCTAGATTTAACCCTAGTTTCTTAGTCATAAAGGGGATCCAAACTTTAATTTTGGCCATTTTTATCTCCTTATCTTTTGCCCAGGGATTTCACCTATGCATATAGGAAAACCTCATGTGCGTGCAAGAGGTCATAAGAAAACTCCAGGGATTCACCTATATATATTTTGGATATAGCATATGTGTTCCTAGGGTCATTAAAAAATCCCTTATCTACCACTCTTCACAACAAAAAAAACCCTTCTCATACATCCCAGTCATTCCCTATATTTATACCCATAAAGTATTTCTACATATCTCGTATTTATCAAACCATATAAGACACTACTTAATTCATCAAATCTAGTGAAAATGTTGTTTATATACGATTAAAAATATGAACCTGGTTAAAAAAGAAGAACCTTTTATGTATCTCCTACGCAACCAAACAAAAATAAAATGTATTTTGCGGAGTAAGTATACTTACGCAATTAGTAATAAAAAAACTCATTTCTTCCACAAAAAAATGTTTTTTACACAAAAAAAAATGTGAACCCCCATTGCAGAAAAACCCTTGTGTACGACTTTTTTGGAGATAGAAAATCCCTACATACGTAAATAGGAAATTCAATTTTCCTGCCCCGTAGATGTACTTATGGATTGCCCTAATTGTTACATACCCCTACCCAACCTTGTACCTGTGAGTTTAGCAAGACTTATATGAAATCAAAGAAAAATGCTTACCTATGCGTCTAAGCTACTGATCCTAAGCACCCCAAAACGTATGCTATAGGAGGAGGGTTTTGCTCAAGTTCCCCCCCCCCCCCCCAACTACATCTCCGAAAGTTTGGTGGGGGACCCGTATTTTGTCTCGATCATATACGTATGGGAGCCTTTTAAAAAGACCCCTAGCAAGTGACGATGTTGTTCAATACGGGTTTTTAAAGGTTCAACCCCCGAGATCTTTTGCTCCTACTTTCTTGCTCTAAAAGCAAATGGGGGGGGGAGGGAGGGAGGAGGAGGAGGAGGAAGATCAACAACTCTTGGAGAGCGGAGTATATATATTAAACCACGATCCATGGTGAAGCCTAAATACCTAGGAATAGGCTTAGAACTGTGGATTTATACTTGCAAGAGAAGGGGAAGGCGCCAAGCTCAGTTCATGACACGAGAAAGAAAGGAATAGAATATAACAGAGTAGAGTAGAATACAGTAGACTAGAGTAGAACTAATTTTTAACATCCACACAAACCAATAGGCCATGGGACCCATACAATGAGATTAATACAGCCATTAATAATAGAAGAAAAAGGGGGGTAAAAATGTACTGCTCCGAAAGATTTCTAATGGACAGCGGAGTAGAGACCTAGCTTTTGAGTAGTAACATGTTCCTAAATAGAGATCACGTTAGATCCCAATAAATCCAGCTAGTATGCAATTGGTGCTTGATGATGTTGAATAGTAGGGATAGATAAGGGTAGTAGCGAGCTTGCAGAGTTGGCCAAGTTAACGTGCGTGGGTGGCATACGTGGTCTTAGGCCTAATGTACAATTTCAATGATCCTAGACTTACTATGAGCTAGACACCTAGCGTATATTGTGCTAGATGGAATGGAATGGGAAGACATCCATGTATGTGGATACTTAAATATTGGTAAGACCACATGTCAACCGCCATTGACTTGGACTCAACTTCACAATTTTTGACCTCGTCGTCAGATGGGGGTGTATATGCTCCTTCGAGTTCCTTTAAAGTATATATCTGGTAGGTTGCTACTCCAATATTTAACCCATATGCAAAGTGCATACGAGAGGAGCATATGTCATGGAACACCCTAAGCCATTGTTTTATAGCGGGCTAGTCGATTTGCACACTTTGATAGTGATACCTTTGGAGACCCACCAGTCAAGTATTTCCCTTGGGTCTGAGCCTTGGGTAGAGATCCACATGCTTGATGATAATATCTTTGATGTGAACAAGAGTATGTCTTATATTTTCTATTGATGTTTGTTGTGCTGACCTTGCAATAGTACATCCTGGATGATGAGGACTAGATCCTTGACACCTCCGACGTTGTCTGCCATATCAACAATAGCCCCAACCTACTGAATATGTTTTGGAAGGATGGCTCATGTAATAGTTTGTCAGCGGATCATAGATTATGGGGTGTGACGTCCCTTGATAATACACGATACCTCCATCGCATCAAAATGGGAGATCCCCTCCTGCTAGCCATACTGCCAACACGAGACCATCCATCTGACGTCAGATTCATGATGGTGAGCAAGATCCGGCGTGGGAAGAATGGACATGTCATTCATCCCGTCTCCCTCGGGATCTATCTAGCTATGGAAGCGCACAAACATAAGCACAAACACCAAAGGGATACATAACCACTATGAAGGGTGGAAATCACCATAACCTAAGAATATGTCAACATAGTAACATAAACAACAGGGCGAATCCTACCCAAGGCTCAAACTGACGGCTTTGGATCTCCAAAGATCAATGTAGACAAAATTCATGGCAAATGGATTTGGCTGGCATAGGAACATGGTTGTGACGTTCCTCGTGAATATATGGTATGTATACGTACATTCTACGGCCACGTCACTATACAAGTCATGATAGACGCCTTGTATTCTTGGCATCGGACCATACCCACATGGGGCGTGCACAAGTTATTTACATAACTTGTGCAACC
>JAANSK020248008.1:0-13556 GCA_011763485.2 Isoetes engelmannii
TTGTTTCTGAGGCAATACTCTTGCAGTATGCTGCTACATTTGGAGTTACACGATGGTATATGGCAGATGAATTGAGCACCCATATTATTACATGGTTCTTCATCTTGCCATTTCATGTGTTATAGATTAATTCTGTTTTTTAACTGCGAACTTATCAAAAAGAACCTGCAAGTCAGCACAGAATTCTTTGGCTTCGTCAAATGAGGTCTACGTCAAATAAGGTATGCCTGCCTGTTTGATCATGTTTTGGTATTTCTTTTAGATGAATCTTCCACCTTAAATTTTAGTGCAGAGGAGACTCATTACTTTAGAAAGGATCGTCTATGCTTTTGGCACAGAAAAATATGAAATACAATGGCGATTACAGATCGTTTCTTCTGAGATATGCATTGATAAAAATGATGAAGTATGCTTTCTGTTCATCTTCTAATTCTTGGCTGACTGGAACAAGAATTGAGCTTTGTTTTTTAGCTTAATGTATGGAACTGAAATAAGCTATTTTGAAGCTTGAAGTTTTGCATGAAATAAACTTTTTCCATCATCTCACGCTGCTAGCTAAATCTCTTTTCTAAGTCAATGTGACTTTCCCTTTTGCTTTTAATAGGTTATGCTTCTTTAGAAACATATTTGTTTGATATGATCTGTGGTAAAATACAATGTAAAATAGTGGGTTCAACTCCCATATGTTCAATTTCCATTCATGCACTCAAATAAAATCAGTATAAAATTGCATCATACACAAAAAGTCATAATAGCAAATGTAAAACTAGTATAGTGACTAGGTCGTAGTGTTATGATTATAATCATAACAAAATATCGTCAAATTTCATCGTTATTAACATGGGCAAAAATAAGCATTAGAGAGATAGTTAGATAGTAGTTTTAACATCACGTCATTAAGCAGTATTCAACTGGACATGTGACCACACACCACATTACATTGCTCAATAAAGACACTAGGCAGCATCGAACTGGACATGTGACCACACATCACATTACATTGCTCGCTAAAGAGAATCTCGTTGGCAAATTTAGTGCTAGTGCATCTAGACCTAGAAGGATATGAGGCAATTATAATTCCCAAATGTCTATTTTCGTTGGCAAATTGAGTGCTAGTGCATCTAGAGCTAGAAGGATATGAGGCAATTATAATTCCCATGTCTATTGCAAAAAAAAATAGGCACAAAAAGTGTGGAGTGGGCTGCTTTATAGAAAAGAAAAAAAAGTAAAGAACGTGGCTAGTTTGTTACGCATGCAGTTGAACTATACAGAGGCAATAAAAAAGAGGGAGGAAACGCATGCACAATGATGGAGAAGGCAATGGGGGCAATGAAAGACAAGGCCAGGATAGGCTTGGCCAAGCTTTCCAATTCAAGTGCTGCAGCAGTTGCAGTGTCAGTTTTGAAAGCAACCAGCCACCAAGAAGCTGTGTTGGATGAGAAGCATGTAGATCAAATATGCTGCTCAATCTCAGTATCTAGATCTTCATCCGCCGCATGCGCCCGCGCTCTTGTCGACCGGATCGAGCGCACCCGAAACTATAATGTGGCCCTCAAGGTCCTCATCCTAGTCCATAATTTGCTCCAGGTAGCAGCTTCTAGCTTTGAAGATGAAATTCTGCTCCTCAGTCACCGTTTATTATCAACCATGTCCAACTTTAGACATAAATTTTCTTTTACTTGTCAAGATTTAACTGGTTTTCTCATTTCTTATGCCTTGTACATTGATGAGCGCCTAGATTCTTTTCAGTATTCTTCAGCAGGCACTGCAGATAGAGTCTATGGCAGATTCAGATTCCTTGTATATGACCTCTATGAGAGGTTTGAGACACTCCATGATCAGATTGATAGATTTGAGGCGCTGGAGCAAAAGACAGGGCAGTTTGAGGCTGGTGAGTTGCCTGAAGAATTATCCATACATGCAAGAAACATGGTGGCCATTCTGCTGCAGAATATGCCCTTCATGTTACATCTGCTGGAAAGGGTGCTTGCATGCAGGCCTGGTAGAGGGGCAAGGCAGAATTATCTTGTTAAATCTGCTCTGATTCATATTCTGACTGAGAGCTTTCAGTTTTATTTGTACACTGCAAGAGGGATGCCAATTCTGCTTCGGAATTTCCAGGCCCTGAATCATTATGACAAGACTAAGGTTTTCAACATTTACAAAAAATTCGCTTCCCAAGCATCACACGTTGAGTCTTTTTATAAGCTTTGCAAGGATCTCAGCCTTTGCAACTCGTCTAGGTACCCAGAGATTGTACACGTGTCAGATGATGAGCTGCAGAAATTATACCATCAGATGCAGCAATCAACGGACAAGATTTCATGGGCTGGTTCGGCATATTCCAAATTTCCGTCTTGTTCGTTCAGGGAAAATGATTTTTCATCCTCACCGGAATCAAGCACAATCGAGGGCTCAAATTGGGAGATAGCTTTGATGGAAGAAGCTGCAAGATTGTCTGCCGCTTCGCAAAAATCTTTCGAGTTGGACTTTGAAGCAGAAGGGAAAAGAAGACTAAGTGGGTAGGTGTAGTTGGAATTCTAGTTTTGCATTTTACATTATTATTGACTTCCATATTCTAAGGTAAATGACAAGGTGATATCAGTAAGCTATGAAGCACATTAGCAATTCATCTTTTAATTATTCCAAATATAAGTTGCTTATTTGCAGTTTGTAAAAATATTTCGTGTTGGACTAAGGAAAAGATTTCTTTTACTTAGCCCAGCTCGAAATACTTCTACAAACTGCAAATAAGCAAACTTAAAGTGGGCTGGTGTAGTTCAATGTAGAGTTTGGTGAGTGAGATCTCATGCTTTTGTGATTCATCTTTATAGATGCGAATCATGCCTTTGTGCAAAAAGATATTGTGAACAAAATGTTCAGTTGGAAAAGGCTATTATGTTTGTATGTGATTGACTTTAATATTTAATTGACAATGTTTATCGGGATAACACCCTAGCTCATGTAAAACAATGGCCATGGTGTTATCTTCCTTAACACTGCACCTCCAGAGTTTGGGTCGTTCGATCACCATTGGAATTGATCTAGATCATCAATCATCCATTTGATAAAACTTTAGAGTTTTATGTAGAAGAGTGTGTTACGACTCCAGTATAGCACTGGCCAAGATTGATCTCAGTTGTTGGATCATTATAAACTCGAATGGTTGGGCATAATTAAGGATGGGAATATATTGCATAAGCGACAAAAACATAAAATTCTGCCAAGCCAAATAAGCAATTTGTGGTGGTAAGGGTTTGTCATATTAGCAATTTGTGGCAGCAAAGCAAGGGGTTTTGTCTGTTCCAAATGGATGGAATTGAATTGCACCATCAAGCTTCACCATGTATTGCACCATCAAGCTTCACCATGTATTTTAGCATCCATCAGAGAAATTGCTTATAGGATTTTGCTTATTGGATTGCACCATATAGCTACACCACGTATTTTAGCATCCAGAGGAGAAATTGCTTATTGGAATTTGCTTATTAATATTTTGATAAATTAATCTTATGACAACCATTTAGTCAAGGAAACTTTTTCAAAATGCCCCTCGCGTACCGCATGATGAGTTGTTGAAATTACATAATCAAATGCAGCAATCGGTTAAAATTTCATGGGCTGGTTCAACATATTCCAAAATTTTAATCTTGTTTGTTTAGAGAAGGTGATTTTTCTTCCTCAAAAGGATCAAGCACAATCGATGGCTGAGATCGGAAGATGACATCGATGGAAAAATCTGCAAGGTTATCTGCCGCTTCACAAAATTCTTTCTGGTTGGACTTTGAAGCATATAAGTGTAAAGAAGACTAAGTGGGTTGGTGTAGTTGGAACTGTAGAATTGAGTGAGTGAGATTGATCTGATGCTTTTGAAATTCACCTTCGTAGCCTATTCAGGTTTTCAAGTGTTAAGTTTTACGTTTTACATCATCCTTGACTTCCACGTTTCAATGACAATGTCACATCACTCTTTTAGACCTCGTCCTTGAGCCATCAAATTCTTTCAAAGATATGAAGCACATTATCAATTCATCCTCTAAAAATTTTGCGTATCATCACTTAGTAGAAGTATTTCGAGTTGAACTGCGAGGTAGAATAAGACGGTTGGTGTAGTTCAATGTAGAATTTGCCATCTCTTATTGAAATGTAGTTCAATGAGATCTCATCTTTGTTTCGCTCGTTTCTATGTTGCTAACTTTAGTATTTGAAGCTAATTAATAATGTCTATAGATGGGACATACTCCATAAGGACTGAAGGTATAGAAACTCTACCAAGCACAATTAGTAATTTGTGGTGGCGAAATTCTACCAAGCACAATTAGCAATTCAAGGATAGGTTCTATACATACAATTGCTAAATTCCATACATATAAAGTTCATAAATACATATTTTACTGCAAAAAACGTATATAACATATTTTTTGGTCGCCGGCCGAAAAAAAAATTCGCGTAAGCGAAACTTCATTTTCCCTTACGCAAAAAGTGGTTGCTGTTACATTTGTATCCAGGTGCTTGGCCTCCTTTGAGGAAGCAGGCCTTGCATTTATGTGTGGCTTGGCTGGTATGGCTGATCTGGAAACGGCGGCGGCTATGGATTTTTTCAAGGGATCTAGCAGCCTTCGGCCTCCCTGGTCCCCTTAGGTATAAGTTATTCCAGAGTTTCTTGGTGTTTTCGGGACTGGCGGAGCGGAGGTTCGCCATTTGGCGGGACTTCCTGGGTGTGGTGAATGATGATGGGCACTTTGTTCAGCAGTAGTTGATGAGATGATGGAGTGGTAGGGTATTGCTGTCTCTTTGAGGCAGTTCGCTTTCCTCTTCACTTACTTTGTATCATTGCCATTCTTTTAATTTGTTGAGTTTTAGTTCTTCCAAAAAAAAAAAAAGTGGTTCGCGTAAGCGAAATGACTGTTCTGTGCAGCAAACTTCAAATTCTGGTCCGCGTAAGCGAAACCTCGCTTACGCCAAAATTTCGCCCCCTGCCAAAAAAAAAAAAAAAAAAAAAAATCCCAAAAATTTCACGCTGAAATTGTTTCGCGTAAGCGAAACTGAAGGTTCGCTTACGAAAAATGTTTGGGATATCATTTTTTTTTTTGTCACATAATAAGCAAACCTTTTGCTTACGCGAAAAGTTTTTCGCATAAACAAAACTAAGGTTCGCTTACGCGAAATTTCTCCGACGTCGGAACTTTTTTTGGTCGTATTTTTGACGTATTATATACCAAAAAGGTGTCCTATCAAACGAAAAATACTTTCTGACTATAAAATGTATGCAGTATTGAATATATCCCTATAGCAATTTGAGTTGGGAAGCTTATGGCATATTAGCAACTTGTAGCAGCAAGGTTTCCATCTATTCTTGAAAGATTTATCATGTCAAAGCAGAACATGAATCAATGCACAGAACAAACATCTTGATGCCATATTTCTGCATAGGGACAAGATCCATCTAGCATTTTACAGAATTCAAATTGGATATCAAATGAAGATCTACATGGTGGAAAACTGATGGCTATTAATCTCATGCAAGGTTGGTCTTTAAAGGCAAAGGTCAACAAAATATCGTGGAGAAAGAAAAGGGGTGAAGCCAAAATTAACCCTTAGGATATATTTGATTGATTCGGGTGCAAAGGTTAAAATTAACAATGTTATTCGGCCCACTGAAATACCTCCAGCATTGTGGGAATATTTGATAACTCCTAGCATGGCTAGGAGTCTGCAGATCGGTCCTGCTTAACGGCCGGACCATGAGAATAAATAACTAGTAGATGGTCAGATCGGATTATGTTGGAGTCGTGCAGCAAGTCTTGGAGGAACGATCTTGTAAACGAGCTTGGGCTCTCGGGGATGAATTAAAATTGCTACAATAATTCATTCAGTGTACTGTAGCAACCAATGGTTGTGACATTGAAATATTTATTCTAAGTTTTATCTTTGCTAGGTGCATACGAGTCCAAGGCTTCTAACTAGTATTTGAGGAATTTGAATATTGCACATTGTTGAATTGATCTTGAATATCACTTAGCAGTATTTTAAATTCAACATTGGTATCAGAGCTAAGTACTGCATTATGGCTTCTAGATTTGGTGCTAATTTTTTGAATGCCATAGATGTCTTTAAAGGTGAAGGAGGCTTCCAGATTTGGAAGTAAAGCATAAGGCAGGTATTGGAGTTTGAAAATCTCTGGTACTTAATTGATGACAGATCTGCAAGACGTCCAACCTTCATTACTGGAGTTGCAAACTCAGGGGGAACTAGTTGCTACTTCTTCTTCAGAAGGATCTGATGCTGGTGCTGCTGGAGGAAGCTCTACTGGAGCAAATGTGGCATCTGAAACCATGCAAATAATTGATGAAAGTCTTCATATAATGAAAGCTCAGGCCATTATTTGCTGTAACGTAGGAGCAGTAATCAAGTTGAAGCTTCGAGGTAAGTCTCCAAAAGAAATGTGGATGTACATGATCAATAATTATGAGGCAAAATAATCTTCTCAGATAGATGTGTTAGAACAGTTGAAAAGGCTCAGGCTTCATGACAAGGACAATCAACAGAATTCTTTGAAAAGTTTGATGGGATTGTTGCAGACTTAGAAGGAGCAGGAGTTGTTCTCAATGAACAATATCAGATTTTGGCCATTGCTAGGTCTGTGTCCCATAACCATCTCAGCTGACTACATTGTTGAGCAACGGGTGGACATGTGTAGCTTGGAAATGGAGAACTCCAAGAAGTTCAAGGCTCGGGAATGTTAGAATTGTTTGACCTGGAAGGAAGAGTAGTTAGATTGAAGGAAGTGCTCTGTATTCCAAGGCTAGTAAGGAATTTGATTTTTGTATGTCAGCTTGTAGACCTTGGATACAAGGTCACCTTTGATAAACTGCAATGTAATGTGACTTTGAATGGTAAATTAGTCTTCATTGAAAAACGAGTTGGAAATCTCTTTGGGTTGAATGTAGAACACCATCTGCCAAGCATTAACCTGGTCACAAGCTTGTCCTTCAAAATCTGGCATGAAAGACTCTGTCATGTTAATTGCAATACAATAGAGACATTAGCTAAAAAAGGCTTGATCAGTGCACAACCAAACAATCAGGATAATATAAAATGTGCAGGATACCAATTGGGCAAAAATAGTAGATTACCTTTTAAGAGATTCACAAAGCAGGCAAAAGGGCTACTCGACTTGGTGCACACAGATCTCTGTGGACCACTAAATGTGGTTGGCATAATAGGGAAAAGATATTTTATGACTTTTATAGATGATTTCCGCAGAAGATAAAAGTCTATTGTTTAAGAACAAAGGACTTGGCTTTTCAAGCTTTCAAGCAATTTCTGAATGAGGTGGAACTAGAAACAGGAAAGAGAATTAGATGCTTAAGGTCAGATAGGGGAGGAGAGTTCATATCAGATGAATTCAAACAATTTTGTAAGAGCAAAGGCATTAAAAGGCAATTAACCTGCAGATTCTCACCCCAACAAAATGGGGTGACAGAAAGGAAGAACCGTATCGGGTGAGAGCATGCTAGGGTGTACCAGTTTTTGTATCTATTGGGGGCTCAGAAAGTACCCAGAAAAGTACCTAATTACTGGGTACTTTAAGGGCTTGATAAGGTCTTATTAAATATGGAGTTTGAATGTGAATGCAGTCTTTCTTGATTCTAACATCAACATCTTGATCTTAACTTGAGGACTAATGTGTTTTTTATTTGTATTTCGAAATTTTGAATTGCTTATAATAAAAAGAAAAAGAGAAAAGTACTCAGTAATTAAGTACTCTGAGTATGTACTTTAGGAGGTGCCAAAAGTGGTACGCCCTAGCATGCTCTTACCCTACCATCCTTAATGCTGTGAGGAGCATGCTGAAATATGCGTGGCTTCCGAATTATCTCTAGGAAGAGGCAGTCGAAACAGCAGTCTATGTTCAAAATTTGCTACCCTCATCCAGTATTAATGGAGCATTGCCTGAAATGCTAAAGAGTGGAAGAAAACCAGACTATGATATGCTTAAATGGCTACTTAGGTTTTGTCCATGTACCTGAGGAAATGAGAAAAAAACTTGATGACAGAGCTTATATCTCATATCTAGTTGGATATGATGATGAGTCTAAGGCTTATAGACTGTATGATCCAAAAGAGAAGCGCATACTCATAAGCAGA
The DNA here is from genome assembly GCA_011763485.2 of Isoetes engelmannii. Lineage (NCBI taxonomy): Eukaryota > Viridiplantae > Streptophyta > Lycopodiopsida > Isoetales > Isoetaceae > Isoetes > Isoetes engelmannii. The sequence continues at coordinate 8,152 of JAANSK020248008.1, forward strand.
GATGTGGTCTTTGATGAAAGCCAATATTATTAGCTCTGCCAAAAATAAATACTAATAATAATTCTGACCATCTTGATGGAATGAGTGTGCAGGATGAATTTGATCACAGCCAACCAGAAGTACAACCAGAAGTACAGGTCGAGCAACCTACAAGAAGGAGGAGAACAGAAGCTCAAATTCTGAAGGAGAATGCTGCCATAGATGAACACTTGCATGGGCGAGATGTATATGGAAGGAGCAAGAGAATAGCAGATCATCAAGGTGAGTTAAATGATCTATTTGAAATTTTAATGCTATCTGAGCCAAATATCCTCAAAAAACTATTTAGAAGCTGTGAATGCACCAGACAGAGACAAATGGATCAAGGCCATGCAGGATGAAATGAATTCATTCACTAAAAATGAGACATATGAAGTAACTCAAAGCCCGAAGGATAAAAATGTAGTTGGCTGCAAGTGGCTCTATAAGATCAAAACAAATGTAGATGGAAAAACCCAAAAGTATAAGGCTCGTCTTGTAGCACAAGGGTTCTAACAGAAGAAGGGACAGGATTATGAGAAAACTTTCTCACCTTTAGTGAAAATGAATAGTATCAGAATGCTTTTGTCTATTGCAAATGCTTGCAATTTGGAAATACATCACATGGATGTAAATACAGCCTTCCTAAATGCACCCCTGGATGAGGAGATATTTATGAAGCAAGCACCTGGATTTGAGGAAGGAGAGGATAAGGTCTGGAAGCTGAACAGGGCTATCTATGGACTGAAGCAATCCCCACGTGTATGGTACCAGTGCATGGATAAATACCTCAAGGAGCAAGGGTTCAGTAAACTCCAAAATGATGGGAACCTGTATATGTATAAGGCAGGGGATGAATGGTGTATAATAGCTCTATACGTGGATGATAATATCATGATCTCTAAGGGCAACAAGGTACTGCAACATTGTAAACAGATTCTCAATAAGAGATTTGAAATGACTGATTTAGGTGAGTTGAAGAAATTCCTGAGAGTAGAAGTTCATAGAGATAGAGAAAAACAAAGGCTGACTTCAACTCAAAAAGGTCAGATAGAATCCATGCTCAAAAGATTTAGAATGGTTGACTGCAAAATTTGCAAAACCCCTATAGTACCAGGAACGAAAATCTCTGCACAACAATGCTCAAAGACAACAGAAGAAAGAGAAGAAATGAAGGACGTGCCATTCAGATCTTTAGTTGGCTGCCTTGCTTATGTAGCTAACTGTTCTAGGCCTGATATTGCACTTATTATTAAAATGCTAAGCAGATACTTGAATGACCCTGGAAAAGCTCACTGGATTGCAGCCAAGAGAGTTCTCAGATATCTTAAAGGTACCATGAATATTTGTGGTGTGACAAACTGCTCAAAAGATCTACAACTTCAAGCATACTGTGATGCAGATTGGGGAGGGGATCTGGACCAGAGAAAATCCACATCAGGGTATTTGATATTCCTTGGAGGTGCACCCATTGCTTGGAAATGCAAAAAGCAAAGCTCTACTGCCATGTCCAGTGCTGAGGCAGAATATGCATCTGCCACACTAGCAGCAAAAGAATTAGTCTGGGAAAGGAGATTAAGAAATGAAATTGGAATTATACATGATATGCCAACTGAGTTGTTTTGTGATAACACCAGCTGCATAGCTATGTCAAAGGATCCCGTGCTTCATGAGAGATCCAAATATAGAATTGGAATTGCACTATATCAGGGAAATGGTGGCAAAGGGATGATAAAATTGATCTATGCTAATACCACAAAGCAGCTTGCAGACATAATGACAAAAACTCTTCCAGAATACAGGTTTATCAATTTGAGGGAATTGATACAGTGTTCTGCTTATGACACGAAGGGGGAATGAAGGATTTATCATGTCAAAACAGAACATGTATCAATGCACAGAACAAACATCTTGATGCCATATTCCTGCACAGGGACAAGATCCATCTAGCAGTTTTACAGAATTCAAATTGGATATCAAATGAAGATCTACGTGGTGGAAAACTGATGGATATTAATCTCATGCAAGGTTGGTCTTTAAAGGCAAAGGTCACCAAAATATTGTGGAGAAAGAAAAGGGGCAAAGCCAAAATTAACCCTTAGGATATATTTGATTGATTCGGGTGTAAATATCAAAATTAGCAATGTTATTCGGCCCACTAAAATACCTCCAGCACTGTGGGAACATTTGGTAACTCCTAGCACGGCTAGGAGTCTGCAGATCGGTCCAGCTTAACGGCCGGACCATGAGAATAAATAACTAGTAGATGGTCAGATCAGATTATGTTGGAGTCGTGCAACAAGTCTTGGAGGAACGATCTTGTAAACGAGCTTGGGCTCTCGGGGATAAATTAAAATTGCTACAGTAATTCATTCAGTGTACTGTAGCAGCCAATGGTTGTGACATTAAAATATTTATTCTAAGATTTATCATTGTTAGGTGCATACGAGTCCAAGGCTTCTAACTAGTATTTGAGGAATTTGAATATTGGACATTGTTGAATTGATCTTGAATATCACTTATCAGTATTTTAAATTCAACAATTCTAATTGGGTGGGAATTGAATTGCACTATATAGTTATACTATGTATTTTAGTATCCATACCCCGGATTTTTACCTATGCATATGGGGATATCTCATGTGCATGCAAGGGTTCCCAAAAAACCCCTGTATCTGACTTTTTGAAGATAGAAAACCCCTAAGTACGTAAACAAAAAAATTCAATATTCTTGCCCTTCTCAATGATTTACTTATGGACTGCCTTAATTATAACATACCCATACCCAACCTTATACCTATGAGTCTAGTAAGAGTTATATGAAATCAAAGAAAAATGCTTATCTATGCGCCTAAACTTCTGAGTTTAAGCACCGAAGGATGTATGCTACAAGAGGAGGGTTCCGCTCAAGTTTCCTCTGTTCACTACCACTTAAAGAAATTTGGTGGTGCACCCGTATTTTGTCTCGACCATATAACTATGGAAGCCTTAACAAAAAACCCCTATCAAGCCACGGTGTTGTTCAATACGTGTCTTAAAGGTGCAACCGTTGGAGCACATGTATCTTGGACAGACCCGTCTGTGGAATTGTTGAGTATGGTACATGTAGATTTGAAGGAGATAGTTCGAACTTGCAAGTGGATAACGAAGAAACTAGAGAAGATGTACGTCCTAAGATTCCACTTGTTTTTTAAGATAGAATAGGATCTGCATGCGACTCTCCTCCTGCTATGAGCATAGGCAAAGCTATGAATAGGGGAGGGGAATTGACAAGTTGCAGGGATAGAGCGGGATGTTTTACCGTGGAAGAGCTAGTCGTGGTCGTGGTAGAGGCAGACAAAGGTCGAGTATCATAGAAAAATATTTTGTGTCAGATCTTGGAGGGGGTGTCAGGGAAGAAGTTGTAGAACTTTCGTCATTTCTTGATGTGCCGGTTAACCATAGTCATTTCAAGATGTGATGTTCCTAAAAGCCTATATGATAGCATGATAGATTTTGTGAAGAAACAATATGAACAGGGATAGTGGCATTGAAAAGAGGTCTGTCCTTGGATCATCTTCATCTGCAAATGATCATGGTAGATGGTGCTCCGACACTCTATTGTGAATGTTAGGATCAAGAACAATTTAGGCTAGAATTTGTGCAAACCACCAGGAGCAATTATTATGTGTAAGGCACTACAGGGTACTAAACTCCTTTGCTTTGAGGGCATAGTTGGGTACTGTCTTAAAGACATTGGTAAGTTGCTTTCAAATTATTGTTACATATGTTTCACATAAATAAATTGCAGCTGGGAAAAATTTGCACGCACGGTATGGAACTTGGTATGGAGCAGGTGATATAAAGCATATCGTGACATTGGACAATTATTAGCCAGAGCAAACCACTTTGTTGTTTATCATGAAAAGCAGCAACAGACAGTATCCTTGATAATCCTGGATGCAAGGAGCAAAAGCCCCAGTTTCCAATGGTTTAAAAACCATATGGGCTGAGAAGTTGCTATATTGAGGTTATTATGGCATGGAACCATTGGATATTTTGGTGTTCTTTTTTTAGGTTAAGATTGTACGGTTGATGTCTTGGTTTCATGGGAGTTGCTATTCTGGTAAGCTGTTTGTTGTCCTATCGATGTTTTTTTGGAGTCGATGGTGGTTGATATTGTTTTCCTTTTGTTTCGCATGCTATGCGTCTTAATCCAGAAGAAGGCAGTTGGATTGCTATGGAAGATGCTTTAGTACTCTTGTCTGCTACAAGCCTTGCTGGACATCCACAATCACAACATGGATGTTGCTTAGAGATGGAATGACATCTTCATTTCATATCTGACTTTTGTATTTCTATGATTTTTTTTATTTTTTTTTTGGGTTGCCCGAAGGGCAAACCTTTGTTTTGGTGGTAGGATTTTGGGTTGGATGGCCGAGATATCTTGAGCTGTGGTTGGACGATTGATATGGTTTGTGCAGCTGCATTAAGCAACGTTAGAGATAGGCGTGCCTGCCCTCGATAAGCGTTAGGGTTTCTTTAGGGTGAAATTGCACTGACCAACAGAGCCATGGCAACAACAGACAACAGAGCCATGGCCATTTTCGGCAGCAACAAGGGCTATTTGATAAGGCAGACGACACAGAGCAGAGTCTTTGCTTCCTTATCTTCTCTCTTTCTTTTGTAGATCAGCCAGCAGGGCATGGAATAGAAATTGATGGGCAGCAGCATCTTATGGCGGATATGGCGATGGCAGAAGGCTTGTGCTCACATCTTTCTTCTTGTTCTAGTTTTCTCTTTCTTTTTCTTTTTTCTTTATCTTTTGCTTCCTTGCTCATTTTTCAGGCCTAACGAAATTTGCATGCAGATCACAGCAGGGTTTGCAAGCTCTCCTGCTTCTTCTTTGTAAGTGATCTTATTCTGGATCATGTTTTTTTCTGCAAAAAAATGTCATGAGTTTTAAGATAATATGTGAAGCATTTTGTAGACTATTTAAATTTATTAGCCAGTTTTAAATTTTGCAATTTGATCTGCTGGTAAAAGCAGTATAGAATCCATGTTGTAGAGTTGAAAGAACGCGTGTATAGGTAGGCTATGATATGCACAACTCGTTTGGGAGGTTATGGGCATGTGAAGAATGGTTTGTGTCTTTGTTGTTCTTGCATTTTGTTTATTGAGTCTTTGTGTACTAAAATTCTTTGCAGTTACTCAGTTTTCATGTAGAGTGAAAAAAAGCTAGTTGAAGATACCATTTATGTGAATGCACAGTAGGTTTACATCAGCCAGCATTTTTCATGCTCATGATGTGAGCAATGTGTTGAACAAGACTCATGATGAATTGGCTCCACTGGTTATTCCAACAATAGCACTTTCACTCGCATCAATTGTGATTATATCAAAATCATT
>JAANSK020248019.1:0-13554 GCA_011763485.2 Isoetes engelmannii
ATGAGATCAATAAAATTGGTGAAATTGATATATTTTAAGGAGCCATTTCCATATTCATTAAGGCCAGAAGCCTATGATAATCTAGAAAAGTTGGGATACAGGTTCATAGTACAAACAAAAGGAAAATATGCTAGAAAAATACTCAACCAATATGCAAAGAACTGAAGAGTAGAATGCAAGTACAAGAGCCCAAAGAGTGAGTAGGTGCACAAGAACAAGAGCTAGAAGGCCCACGACTAACGTTGAACCATCATGTTGAATCTCATATCGAAGGCTCCTTTATATAACTAGCAAAGAGGCATCTTTTCTATACCAATGTATATAGGGTTCGTGTACATATTCTCAATTGTTATAAACAATTCAATGAATAATAAGAAGGAACAATGTGTTTAATAGGAGGTTCGCCTTGTAACACAAGGTCATAGATCCGAAAATGAACTTCGTGGACGTAAATGTTTCGTCTGGAGTGACCATCATGTCCTCGAATGATAGATGCCATGACATGAGTTGTAGTCATGAAAATTATCCACGCTTATAACCAATTATATAAGCTTCAAGATCAAACACAAAGGTATAGATGCAAAACATTTCCAACTTAGATTTTGGAAGTCCTGCTCTGAACTATCTGGAACCATCATCTTAAAAATATACCAAATACTTTGATACAATGGTGCTAAAGATCCCACCAACATCCCAAATTGGAGTTCAATGAACATGAGGTTCTAATACCAGAAAAATATCCCTACTAGTGGAACATAGAGCGTTTCTTGAGTCATAATAGAAATGTCATCAAATACAAACATTAGAATTTGACCACAATTGAGATGAGCTTTGGATAAAGATGGAAAACTTGAAGATGAATTGGAACAAAGACCGGACTTGTAGCGAGAATAGGAACATAGACGGAATTGGAAACAAAATCTAGCATGAGAACTGGATTTGGGACATGAAAAGATATAGAGGCTAGAGTAAAATTCGGAGCATGATCCAGTATTACAACAACAGAAAAAAAAAACTGGTGAAAAGAAGCAGGGACTAGGTCCAGTGAGAGAGGAAGATCTAAAGTTGGAGTATAATCTAGAGCAATGTCAAGAATTTGGTACTAAAATGAGGGGCAAGAACATAAGTGGTGGTAGGAACAAGTGTTAAGGCAAGGTGAGGATCCTGGACTGGATCTAAGATTAGGACTTGAAGTTGAACTTGATCGAGGACTAGAACAGAAATTGGACCGGGATCTGACCTACAATTAAAGTTGAATGAGGGACTTGAGCACCTGATAGATTAGAGTATAATGGTGTAGTAAAGTAGAATCAGAGTTCAACCTTGAATCTAGAACCGAGCATACAGTCAAAGGTGGTACCTCTGCAGCACTAACAAAATTTGGAACTGGAATTGGTACTAGCACCCGGACTGAGCATGCGCCTATGCCTGGCACTGGGATTGAAAGTGGAATTGAGACATAATCCTAAACTAGATATAAACTGGCCGCCCAATTGTATTTGCCTTCTGTCATCAAGCTTCTCATCAATCCTTAATAACTCGAGATGGAGTTAATAGTATCTTATATGATCTCTTGCATCATATGTTCCAATAGCTTTTCTCTCACCATAAGATGCTCCACAATCAAGAAGTATGAAGAGTGAAAGAAAGCAAAACTTAGACTAAAACTGGATTGGAAATTGATGATAGGATTCTAGTTCAAACTCCCATAATCCTACTACAAAACAAATAATGCTAGAAAATACTTAAGAAATATGTAAAGCATACGTGCAGAGACTAAAGGTGGTATGATACACTAGCAAACATACAAGAAGGGGGAACACAAGAACAGGAGCTAGAAGGCTTAGGACTGGGGTAAAACTGGAATATTGAACCTCACGTCAAAGGCCCCTTTATATAATAGAAAATGGGGCCTTTGCCATGTGCATGTTCTCACAGTAGGTAGGAGGCTTCTTGTGTAAGACAGGGTATAGGCTCAAATCTTGTCTTATGTTCCTCTTTTGTCTACAATGACAACCTTATGATGTGCATAGTTCGTCAGAGTAGCGTGTTAAGTACATTTTTCCTTTCTCGCCCAATGGTGTAGCTCATGTTCGATTTGGGGGTGTTAAAGTTTGTCATTTAGATGTTTATGTAGCAAATGATGGATTTGCTTCATCATAAGCACATTTTGCAGGTTCAAATCCTGGAGGGCTTATTGATCATTGCGTATTGAGTTTATGTTTTTAAGGAATTGAATGTATTCCTATAAGATCCTTACTTTTTCTTTACGCCTAGCAGCCATACCCTGGGCATATTTTGGGTTTCAACAAAGGCCTAAGTTTAGTCATAGGGTGATATAGCCATGGATTGACTCGAATTTCTTTTTATATAATTTGATGAAAATATAGTGAATAGAGGAAATGAGAGAACAAACTAAATGCACCACCTTTATAAACAAGAAGGAATTATGACATTAGAAGTTGTAATGCTTGGAGAGCTAGTGGTGACAGTGCGACTAGCAAAACCACACACAAGTCTGCCATCAAATTGAGCATGCAGTTCATCAATGCCATGCCCCCACCCTCTCCTTGGACTCCTAACTCAATTTCAATGTCGAAGAGACACCATTCATCCTTTGAGAGGAAAGAACTAGATTACTATTGTAATCTAACCTGAACAATTTTAGTACTCTCCTCTTTTCTTTTTATGTTTATATAATTGAAAGTGAATATGGCATTTCTAAGTCATGTGGCCATGGCTATGCACTAGAATGTAAGATTGATTTCTATTCCATACAAGATAACGTCTTATAATATGAATAAGTATACTTACTTGAGAATTATTTTCTTCCATCCATGAAATCCAGCATATTTAAGATTCAACTCCGTTATATTCTTTTGATCCTCAGCTCTACCTGTTATAAAGAACACACTAAAATTGTCTTCCACTAACTGGTTGAACAAGCTTAATGTAGGAAGCGGTGGCGCAACCCCTGTATTTATCCATTTGTCATAATCCTCTTTATCAAACTTCTTGGCACTGCCATGATAGTAATATATTAAAAGCGAGTCATAAAAAAGAGGAGAGTAAGCAAAAGTTTGATGAATTACCCATATTCTTGATGTCTATAGTAAGGTAGAGTGGACAAGCAAGTGTCATCGATATCCAAGATCCAAGCATCAAATCCATCTCCAATGACCTTAATATCCTTTGCATACTCCTTGGCAGTTTGTATGCCTAACCAAATGTCGGCTTTGTAGTTGCCATTGTTCATGTAATTGCTAACAAAATCTACACAGTTCTCAAGGAGTCTCCAACTTTTTCGGTTGTTCATCTCCTGATTCAAGAAAATACTTTGGCAATATCTAGACATTCCATTGCCTACATGAGGAATTGCTTGAAAGGAAGGGCTTTGAGAAGCCACATCTTCAAGTTGGCTTTGAGGGCTTGCATTTTGATGTGAACCTTCAAGTTTGCTAGCCACCATTAGCCCAACAAATAGTCCTACTAAAGATCCACAAAACAATATACAGACTACATACATTGGAGTAAATGATGCCATAATGGAGCTAGATTTCAATAACTATGAAGGACTTCTATTTATGGGCTTGTATGTTGCTTATTTATTCATGTCATTGAGAAGCTTATTATTTGGTTTTTGAACGAGCATGTACAATATCCTTTTTTTGAATAAGAAGAATAATTCAATTTAGTACATGCTTGAAAAAAGATAACAATATGGTTGGTATATTAAACAAAAAGAATCTACTTTTTTATATGCAACACTGTTATAAACATCCCATTTTCTAACTTAACTATCTTTTTCTTCTTTCGATACAAGGAGTAATACAATGGTGTAAACAAGATATAGTTATGTCAATTTGTATAAGAAACTAGACTTATACTTAAAGAAAAGTGATAGATTCTTGCCTTCTAACGAACACGTATATATAACTCTATATCTTACTTTTATATATTCTATATTGGAAAAGTTTGTACTCCTACCTTACCTTTACTATTATAGAATATTATATTTTAGAGTTTTTCCTTTGTGAGGAGGTAAGGATCTACAAAGTATGAATCTTGATGTTATGCTAAGAAGCTTTTGTAGTCGCAACAGTAGACATATTTATGAAAGATGAATACACACATATACTTTCTCAACTTTCCTTCTAATATAAAGGCAACTCTGAATTTGGCTTCAGTTATTTCCATTTACATACCATCTATATGGTAGAGAGACATCTCATTGAGCGTAATTGTAAGTCAAATTTTCCAACCCATTTGAATGTACTCTAGGCTTATAGAGTTCTCCCTCCCCCCCCCCACAAAAAAAAAAAAAAAAAAAAAAGAGGAGAAAAAAAAAAACCCAACACATATGGATATGGCTCCATGTGTATATGCCTGCCTCCAACGCATACGTTGTACATATTCCTTCTTATGCTTATTATTCTCAAGGTTTTTTCGCCAAAAACCCTTCGGGCAGTGGTTTTTTAATTTTGTCAGTAATAGGCTTACTGCGTTTTTCTTATACTAGAAATGTGTGCTAGTCGTGGATGTGTGGATGCTCTTTATTATATAATAGACTAGCTACAGGATGAAAGCGGAATCGATTATTGACAACGGTAAACATAGAACTGTTCTTAAATATGTTTAATGTAAGGAGGGTCTCCGTCTGACAAAGCGATCCCATATTCCAATCCCCACAAGTCCATAATCAAATTCCATAAATCTATATCGTCCAAAATTAAGACTGTTGGTTTCCCAAAAAGCGAATAATGCCCACTTGGAGACAATACCAAATAGAAAGAGGTCTGACACCAGAAGCATTAGCAATTTATAGGCATTAGTTGTGGTCGTGTCGAATGTGTAGATGTAATGGATTTAAGAAATGAAATGTAGATAAAATATGTCTATATACGAAATGGGGTGCTAATATGTAAATTGAGATGCAAGAACTACTACAATTGAATGTAATCTCAAATGAAACTTTCCATTACTTGATGCAAATTAAAAAAAAGAACAAAAAAAACTTGAAGCCTAATGAAAGACGGAATTTCTAAGGAATAAGGAATGGAGAGACAAACACCATTAGTGAAGAGACAAAAATCAATCTCAATGTGTAAATGATGGAAATGTCAATCTGACATGCACATACATATCTGGCAGCATTTAGATGGTATATACACCACTAGATATAAATAACATGATCGTGGATGCGCTGTCTAGGCAATTGTATTGCATTGCAATCAATCGATGGGATAGCAATTTAAGTTAGTTGATCCAAGAGGAGTCTCATTGTCAACCTATAATAGCAGGCTCCAGAACAAGACATAAGTAATGATCCTTATAAGATGGAAGGATCTAAATTGTTCTATCACAACCGGTTATGCATACCTGACAATGTAGAGCTTGAGCAGCAAATCCTGAAAGAAGCTGATGATACTCCAGCACCAGGGCATTTTAGAGTTCAGAAAACTCTTTGCAAAGTTCCAAAGCAATTCTTTTGGCCCAACATGAAAAAAATTTAAATTATGTAGCCTCTTCCATGCCAGAAGGTGAAGGCTTCTCGGCCAAAGAGCATTGGAGAGTTGAAACCTTTGTATTATTGTCTAAGATATGATCAAGATATGACTCCATTTATGTAGTAATGAACTGTCTAGCTACGAAAGCTCATTTTGTACCAACACAAGAAAAACAAAATGATAAGGTGATTATAGATCCATATGAGTGTGTACGAGGGATAACCCTTTCCTTACAATCTACATAAGCATCTATGGCTCCCAGTCATGACATACCAAAACTAAATCATTCTTTCAAAATCTAACTACCACTATCAATTAGAAAATAAATATGTAGTTTGAAAGCTTTGGACTATCTGGAAAAGACGAAGACTTGTAATCTTCAAAGGTCTGGATGTGGCAAAACCATGTTCTCCAAGAAGCTCAAGGTCGCATTGCTAAATCGTATCATTGTTCTTCGCTTGCCCCTCGTAAGAGGCGACTGATCCTTGAGGAGTATTTGGATGTGTGCTCTTATGCTTAGGCAGGTCGCTTCATTCAGTGGATCTTGCTTATCCACTGAGATTTTATTCCTGTCTTTGCATTTATACTTGTACTTGACTCTTTGAGTAAATAAAGTTTGATGTCCTTCAATAAAAAAAAAACAAAGGTATTCTGAAGGATCTCCTTCAATAGCATAAGCATGCATATCCAGTTCTACTTTTGCTTCCTCCAAAGTAGCTATTTGAGCATGTGTAGACCTCTCCTTGGTAAGATTATACCACTGACACTCTATGTACTCTTTGCTCATCTATCCTATTTTCTTCTATTTCCACCAGCTTGAGCCTGATTACCACAATCTCCATAAACAACATGGTGTGAAATCCATTTGCTCCAGCAGTCCATTGCCATGCATTGCTCATATTCCTTAGATTACACGGACAATGTGTGGCATACTATTCAGCCTCTTGCAGAAGAAACATAATCCTTCACGATTGCATCGCTAACGTTCCTCCTGGCTCATCTAGGCTTGTGCATATTTCCCTTTATAGGACATTGCACATTTGCTCCAGCAACACTTAAACCAACAATAGATCTCTCACACTACCTTTGAGGATCTTTCTTAACTAGCTTCCAGAGTTTGATTGCCTCTTCCGGTTTCTTCTTAATCCTCTCTCGTGCCTTCTCTTTAAATTTAGAAACTCTTATAGCTTGCTCTAAACTAGGATACATAACTCCCCCCTACAAATAAAGTCCATTTGGGCTTCAACCACGAATAAACTTATCAGCTAACTGCCTAAGTATCATAGAGAGCCCATATGGTTGTAATGCAATTTATTGGCGTATGCTTCCACAGTATCCTCCTGGATAAAATTATAGAACTTAATCATTTTCTCCAAAACCAACAAGGAGTTTAGATGCATCCTTAAAATAACTCCATGACATGTGGCTAAGAGCCTGCTGGTTATCTTTCTTATACTCATCTATCTTGGCAGGTCTAGTCCATGACATGTGGCTAAAAGCCAGCTGGATATCTTTCTTATATTCATCTATCTTCACAGGTCTAGTCAACAACATATCCGCATCTTCAACGGCTCTAGGTTCTTCTTCCCTTCACAATAAAATGTCTAGTTCATGACATGTGACTAAGAGCCACCTGGCTATATCTTTCTTGTATTCATCTATCTTGGCAGGTCTAGTCCATGACATGTGGCTAAAAGCCAGCTGGTACCTTTCTTGTATTCATCTATCTTGGCAGGTCTAGTCAACTATATATCGATGTCTTTAACTACTTCAGAGTCTTCTTCCCCTCAAAAGAAAACTCCATCCCCTTGAACGAAGCATCAACATCCTCACATCTAGTACCTTTTACTAAAGTTTATGTTTCAATTTCTTTAGAACTAACCTTATTAGTATCATCTCCTTTCGCATCAGTCTGTTGTTGCATAGCGGCTAGTTGTTGCTGGATAATTACTATAATCAATTTAGTTACGAAAAGGAGCATTGCTGCTGCCCCCAGTGTTAGAGTTATCTTTAAGCTTCTTTTTGGTGTTCATCTCATCACATTTTGGCAGGTCTAGTTAATAATATATCGGCAATAGTTGTCTTTTAACAGCTCCCAAATTTTCTTCACTTTAAGCTAAAACTCAACCCCCTTGAGTTAAGCATCAACATTCTCATGGTGGTATTTCTGCGACTAAAAGTTTCTCTTTTCAGTTGTTTTCAAACTTTATTAAGTTCATCCATGTCATCTTTTTTTCTTTGCAACTTGTTATTGGTTATTGCATAGAGGCTAGGAGCATTGCTAATGTTTCGCAACCCAGAATTGTTTTCACTATTTCCACATCCTTCTAATTCATCTGGAAAAGGACCATAATTGTTTCCCACGCAAAATCCTTCTACTTTATAGTGGATTTTGTGATGATTTATCTTTGTTCTGAGATAAAAAAAAAAGAAGATAAATCGACTTCTTGAATTAGGAGAGAAGATTCTAGAAGATATACGAGTGAAAAATGCATTATTTTACTCAATTAAGAGCATAATCCAAATACCATAAATTCATGGCCTGCTAAATCCAATTAGAAACAAGTTAACAATATAGAAACATGTTTGGTGTGGCGTGCATTTTAGTATTGACACGTGTCAACTCCCTACAAAAGGGAATGAAAGTTGGGTCTTCCAATTCTGCTTAACTGGTTCAACGGGTTAACAATACTTTGTTCACAATACTCTGTTCTGTCTGTTTCTTTAGCCATGGCTTGCAAAACAAAGAAATTGCAAAAGCCCGCTTCGTGAGACCAAACAGAAGAGCTTTGTTAAAAAACAAAAGAAATAGGAAAGTTACTGAAATACCCTTAATATTTGCTGAAATTACCGAAATGCCCCTCAACCAGAGGCATTTTAGTAAAAATGATCATAACTTTTTTATAATAATCCAAATGCAAATGTGACCTTCAAACAAATTGAAGACAATGATGACAACTTTCTAATAAGTATAAGATCGTATGAATTAAACTTGCTGATGTAAAGTTATGTTGTCTTGAATTCTTAAAATTTTAAGAGCAAAATATGTCATAACTCAATGGTGCGATCTTGAAATCAGGCGATATTACACTTGATGGAAAGCTCCCATCATAGTCTACGATTCATTTGAAGGGCACATTTGCATTTGGATTATCAGAAAAAAGGTTATTAGCATTTTTACCAAAATGCCCTTGGTTGAGGGGCATTTTGGTAATTTCAGTAAACAATACGGGTATTTCAGTAACTTTCCCAAAAAACAAAAGTACAGAAGGAGATTTGTGATTTCTATCTATAGTTTTTTAATGCCATAACCACATAAGCAGCTTTGTGCTTTTCTATCTGTGATTTTTTCTGCCGGAAGTACTTAAGCAGCTTTGTGCTTTTCTATTTGTGATCTTTTCTGCCGCACACACATAAGCAGCTAGGGTCCTCGGGAATGCAATCGCCATAGCTTCTTGTTTTTGCCTTTGGATTAGTGCTCGGCGGAATGAGTTTCCTGTGGCAAACAGAGTGAAGAAAATACCTTACAGATAAATACCTTACTGTTTCGAACTCTTAAGAAGCATCTGCCTTGTGCGATAATCCTCCTACATTGCTCTGAACCGCTGAATCAAATGCCTCAAATCCGAAGCTCTATTATCCTCTCTGATGAGCTATGCATCTGCACCCAAAGCTTTACCACAATGACCGCCGCCTCCTATTTCTTGTCTATCCGCTCAAAGGGTCTGTAAGCATCGACGAATCTGCATCAGGGACCCGATGCTTTATAAAGCACATGGCCAGAAGCACAGAATGAGCTACAAAATGCCATCGCCATATTGTAGGAGGTCGAAATGAGAAAGGTGGAAAAAAACAAAGAAGGGAGCTCATGCAGCGAGAAATCATGCAAATCCGATGAGATTCTTGTGAAAAATTCTGAGTCTGCCATAGATTGTCACGATTCAAAGCCAAAGACGATCGAAGACGATTGAGGCGGCCGCCCTGTGCGCCATGCAATAGGGGAGAAAGGGGGCAAAATTGCTCCCCTGTTTCCATATTGTAGGGGAAAGGACAAGGGTCCTGCTTTCCGGTGCAGCCGGTGACCCGCTCTCGGCTACCGCCAGTCCCGGTACCCCACCGGCTACACCGGAAAGGAGTCCCCTTTTCCTTTCCCCTATACATAAAGGTATTTTGTAGTTTTTCCCATGTTCAAGTTTTAGACATGGAAGGCGTGGAACACAGATTTGTGCAAACAAATGGCATCCGCATGCATTTTGTCGAAAAAGGAACAGGTTTTCTCTTCCCAAATCCATGCGCTGATGATCCTCTGAATGAAGAAAAATTTCTTTGCAGGTCCGACAGTGCTGCTCTTGCATGGCTTCCCCGAATGCTGGTATTCATATCGCTACCAGATCAAAGCTTTGGCGGATGCTGGCTACCATGTTGTGGTGCCGGATCTGCGCGGGTATGGCGAATCTGATGCTCCACAAGGTAGCTCAAACTATACCTCCCTGCACATCGTAGGGGATTTAATCGGCCTTCTTGACCATTTGAAGCAGAACAAGGTATGGCTTCAGCCCCTGTTTTTGTAACCCTATCCTTTGCTTCATTTTCAGAATCTGTCATTGCCCTTAGGTTTTTGTAGTGGCTCATGACTGGGGAGGCCTCATTGCATGGGACCTCTGCTTGTTTCGACCTGACAGAGTTCATGCCATAGCATCTCTTGGCGTGGCGTATTCTATGAGAAACCCTCGTGGAAGCTTTCTTTCTCTCTACCGGCAATCTATGGGGGATGATGTATACATATCGAAATGGCAGGTAAATGACATCTCAAGACTTAGCACCTTGCAAATATATATTCCTGATAAAGTTCTGTTAACATCCCGAATTTTCCATGGGAAGTATCTTTATTGATGTTTGTTTTCATATGTGCTCAATGTGTTCTTGAGAATCTGCTCAAACCCCTTACATGTCTCAGAGAGATAGGGTTCTTATTCTCGAGTGTGTAGATAGTTTCTTATAATCTTAATGTCTTCTTACTTGATTTCCTTATTTATGAATCAGGAACCAGGAAAAGCTGAAGCAGTTTTTGCATCCGCAAACTTAAGCTCAGTATTTAAAACCTTGTTTATAACTCCACATAATGTGTTTTCAGTGACAGGCAACATATCCTTCTCAGAGCCAGAAACACTGCCCGCATGGCTCACAGAAGAAGACATTAAATTTTACGCAGATTTGTATGAGAAGACTGGTTTCACTGGCCCTTTAAACTATTATCGGGCTGTTGATTTGTAAGACAGCCCCCCCTTTTTTTTGTGTTGTTTGTATCTTTTCTGCATTCTTTTCTGAAGCAACGTCTTATGTATTCATTTCAAAAATTTACAGAACATGGGAGTTGAAGGCCCCATGGACAGGAAAGACGATAGAAGTGCCAGCACTGCATATTATTGGTGAACAGGACATTGCTTTCAGCTTTGCAGGCATGGAAGAGTACATTTATACTAATTATGCTAAAGCTGCCACTAACCTCCAGGACATTATTGTGATTGAAGATGCTGGCCATTTTGTTCATCAAGAGAAATCTTCTGTGGTCAATGATCTCCTTATCAATTTTCTGAGAAAGTTTTAGGGAACAGATGAATGCCTGCAATCCTTTAACGAAATGGTTTAAGGAAATGTCAATATGAACTGGGATATAAGCTCGATAAGTTCTCCATTGAGTATATATAGTACAAGAATTTAGCGTTGGCTGGGCTGGCGCTTTGTGCACTTCTAGGAGTTGAACCAGTTTCTCTATGGTAGGAAGATTGTGGTATGCTTCCAAGTTAGCCTTTTGGCAATTGCCTAAAACTGGCATCCAACAAAAGCAAAAATTGATTAAGTTCTATGGGCAAATCTTTGGCGATCCATCACATTTTGTAAGGAGTCCAGAAGCAACAGCATCCTGCCCTTGAACGAAATGTGATCAACAGCATTCCTGCCCAATGTGATCCTGGATTAGTTGCAATAACACAGGTCTAGTATTGGATTTAATAGGAATATAAATAAGGCACTCGCAGATTTTGCATTGTAATGAATCATCAACGGAATTCCTCCGAAGGATGCAAGAAATCATGATTAATTAACGACAAGGGCATTGAAAATTATTTTGCATCATAGGTCCTTCGATAATTCTAGCTGGATTACATGGCGTTCAATTGATCGTATGCTCGTTGAAGAAGTCAAAAGTGAGACTTCAATGTCAGCCATGAATTTTAGCCACAACAAATGAAACCCATCGTCAAAACTTAAATCTTATTGTTTAGTAATGAACAAAGGGCATTGGAACTTGGCCCACAAAATAGAAAAGCTTGAAAAGTTGTTTAAAAAGATAAGATAAACATTTTAATGTCCATGAGACCCAATTGGGCTATGGGACCAGTACAAAAGAGGGGGACAGAGTCCCTTCACAAAAACATAACTCGAACATAATGGAAAGGAAAACAAAACAAAATCTGGGGGGCCATGTCCCATCCACCAATCTGCAAAAACACTAAATTATGCAATAATCGGCCAGGGATTGTCTGGCCAATGGTCTCGGATTATTGCATGTCCGCCTTTATAGACGGCCCGCTTCCTCTGTGCTCGTGTCTCTCGAACTCTGCACAATTCTTGGTGTCGTCTAGAGAGCTGTAAAGGGGATAGATCTTCCTGTACTGAAAAATGAATCCCTTTGAGACGATTCCCATGCTGCAGTACGGACAGCCGATCCTAAGGTGTTCGAAACTGGACCAAGATGTGACGAGGCCGATCCAGTCGCTGTGCTCCCACCCGTTTAGCTGTGAGGGTCCCTGGCGCCCGCATGTTCATGGTCCCTGTAAAGAATCTTTTAGCCTCTTCCATGCCCGTAGACGCCCCTGTCTCAGGCAAGTCGACTATGCCATATGCGGAGGTCCAAGCTAAGCTTGGAGTCAACAACGATAAATGCACAATCTTGAAAAGTTGTTTAAAAAGCTAAGCTTGGAATCAATAACGATAAATGCACAAAATAGAAAAGCTTGAAAAGTTGTTTAAAACGCTAAGCTTGGAATCAACAATAACATTTATCGAATTAGAGCAAATGTTGTTCATCAGGATTGGAGGGATGGTCATACCCATAGTGTGTACACTTCTATTATCACTCATAGCATCTTATATTATAATGTTATAAGGTGTCTGTTTTCCATCAACACAAATGAACGGTCGCGATCTTGCCACGTGGCATTATTTAACGGTCAAGATTTGGCCCTTTTTTCCCCTTTTTTTTAGGGTTCTTCAGGTCATGTAGGATGGATCGACTCTTATAGAAAGCAAGGAGCTTTCTGCTTCTGGTAGCCACAACGGCTCTATCTATGGCGGCGGCGTCCTCTGCCTGCGGCGATGTGATGCGATGTTGTTTTCATATTATGTTGTGTTCATATTATGTTGCAGCTCCTTCAGGAGGCACCAAGCTCAGTCGGAGCAGCTATACATTGGGTGGAGTCACAAGTCCGCTGCTCATCATTGGGTAGTCGGAAACGAGGAGCATCTGTTGCTGCATTATGGAAACTGATACCTGACCTTCTTGCTTGGGAAGCGACTTTTACGCATGAAGGAAAATTAGGGGAGTAAGTACCTACCTGCCTTCTTCGTTTACGAGTGTTATGCATGTTCTTATTGCCTTTTGGCGCAGTTGCATTTGGATGCTGACTTTGCCATGTGCTATGCAGGCCAATATTCTTGCATTTTGTGTTGCCCAGACTCGTGATCTGAGAAGCTTGCCAAGCGGCTACTTTCCTCACATGAATTGGACTTTTGGGTTTATCGTGGTGCCAAAATGCTTCTTGATTTCGTGTCTGTCAATGCATCAGCTGATGGTAAGTTTAGTGCCATTGCATAAGTGTAATGCTGTGTCTGCACCTTTTAATGAAAGTGGTGTCCATGTCCAGAGCAGAACATTCAGGAATGTGGTACAGAATGTGATCCCCTTCTACAACTCTTTGATGAGTTAAAGACTACTGAAGGGATGTTTTTTTCTAAGCTGCAACCGCTTTCAGAAGAGGTTGAAAAA
>JAANSK020248030.1:0-13553 GCA_011763485.2 Isoetes engelmannii
GGGATTGTGGATGTTGATGGGCATTTTGTTCAGTAGTTGTTGAGGAGATGACAGAGTGGTGGGGTATCGCTGCCTCTGCGGGGCAGTTCCTCTTCCTCTTCACTCACCTTATACCATTGTTATTCTTTTAATTTAATGAGAAAGAGTTCTTAAAAAAAAATGCCCTTCATTTAAAGGGTATTTTTGGAATATTTGGAAACTTAAGAGGTATATTTGGAATTTCCCCGTAAACCTAAAACATAATAAAGTCTTAGTGGTATAAATATGAGTGAGATTTAAAATGTGAGTTAGCTTCTAGAGACATGTTTAAGTTTCCTCTATGCTACGTTCGTTATTACTGGGTTTTGGTGGGAAAAAATGTTTAAATAAAAAATAGGGGGGTTTTAGGGATTGTTTTGATGCCAAACCATTGATCTCTAAAATATTCTATTCTAAGAAAACAATCCCTAAAACAATTCCTAAAAATAGAGGTTTTTTAGGGATTGTTTTGATGCCAAACCATTGATCTCTAGATCTCTAGAGTATTATAATCCATTGGGACTATTCAAAACGCACAAATTGCTTTTTACACTAGGTTTTGATTTTGCTTTTTTTTTTTTTTTTTTTTTTTTCCAAAAGGCATAAGACGTTTCGGCTGGTTCCTAGCGAAGCAAATGACGATGATTTAGCTATGGCGCATATGCCTTGCTTATACTGGTTCCTGGCGAAGCAAATGACGATGATTTAGCTATGGCGCATATGCCTTGCTTATAGGCATACTCGGCCACAGATCCAAGATTCTAGCCAGATCTATTGTAGCTTCTTGTTTATTTGCAGGTCCTTTTCCTTCAGAAGCTCTGGTTTGATTTCATAGGGTTTTGGAAAAGAGCCTTAAGAAAGAAATAGCAGATTGTATTTGATGTTTGAGTGATGGTTTGATCAAGTTCAGGCCAGCAAAAAGGCGGTCTAGATGCTGACCTGTGGTTATTGCCATAGGTTTTTTCTATCTATATGGCATAAGCGATTCTGTTGGCATAGGCGTTTGCTTGAAACAACATTTGAAAATTTGATGGATGCTTGGAGCTTATACACTCTCGATGACAGATAGATGATGGAGTCACTTTAGCAAGCTCTAGCACATGATTTCATGCTACATAATGAAGAGTTGAGAGCATCTGTAGCCCATAAATAGCATGGCAAGATGTGACCTTTGTGCATCGATTCACATAGTTATTTGCAAAACTGTTTTTGTTAAATCGGGCATTTGCAAAATCAATTTTTTTGCTCAACTTGTTTTCATGTTGCATATAGATCGCATTTGATCAAGAACTAATGGATTGATGTCGATTTGGTTCTGGTACATGGCATACAAGTTCTTGCTTTCATACCACCACCACCACCTCCTCCTCCTCCTCCTCCTCCTCCTCCTCCTCCTCCTCCTCCTCCTTCTCCTCCTTCTCCTCCTTCTCCTCCTCCTCCTCCTTCTCCTCCTCCTCTACTTTGGCTAAAGTTTCTAAAAAGAAAAGGCAAAACTTTAGCCATACTTATAAGGATTTTGGAGTTTTATTGGAAATTCTATAAAAATTGAACTAAAGCTAGTAAAATCTGGCTAAAGTAAGAAACATTCCTTGAAAATTTGTAGATAATTTGGCGAATCTTTCAAAACATTTGAAGAGTCTCATCTATGTTTGAACTTTTTTTTTTTTTTTTTGGGGATTTGTATCCTATTAAAATCGTCAAACCCTAATGGTCAAGCCCAAAGTTTAGCCAAAATGGCGAAGAATAGCCACTAATTTATACCATGAATAAAGAAGTTCCTCAAAGATTCAAACAACAAAGAAGTTCCTCAAATATTCAAACATGCCTATGATAAGTAAATAGATAGTTTAAAATATGAAAATGTACCTCTTGAAGGCGTGTTCCATCCATAGTATTAAGATGCAAATGAGCGTACCCTTGGTGCTAGCTGTTGCAAGCAATATTCCATCCATGGTAAGAGTAAAACATGCAAGATGTGAATCATGTGCATTAATGATTTTTTTTCCAAGTCCATAGTGCTCCACGCGTATTTGGCCCTTCTGAAGGCCTGGACAAGCACGAATAAGAGAATTGGACACCGGAGACAATGCACATAATCCTTTAGGATTTGCAATGGTTTTAATCTGATGAAGCAGCTTCAGATCTGAGAAATTATACACATAAATTTTTTATTCCAGCACCACTACAATTCCATCTCTGCGCAACCTCACGCCCCGCACATCTGAGCTAAAGAAAGCTCTCCAATGCAGCGACTTTGATGATCATCCCAAATCATAATCTTGTTCGGGGAGAATCTAGGTGCATCGCCACCCCCGACAATTGCCAAAGTATTACACCTAAACAACATATCTACCAAACCAATCCCTCTGTTATTCAATTCTCTTCTAAAGGTCTGTATTTAAGGGGTCACAATCATAAATTCAAAAACCCGTTCTAGTACCACATGTAAAGCAACCAAAATCCTGATTAAACCCTACTGACAACCTAGTGGGTGCAGCTAATATAAACTTTATATGGCATGTGCGTGCACATGGTTAAAGATAAAGATAAAGATAAACATTTTTAATGTCACGCCACTGGGCAGCATCCAATCAGACATGTCACGACAGTACAAGGGAAACCGGAGTCCTAGAACAGTAACTGGGGGGCCGAAGTCCTGGAACAGCACAAGGGGGACCGAAGTCCGCGCACATCAAACATTCATGCTATGTACATGCTTACCTGCATGTCCTCTTCGAAGGGTAACGAAAAGGGAGGAAAAATGGTCAAAAAGAAATTGCTTCAACTGTGTAGCATCAGACATTTCAGAGCCATCTGGTAGCAGGAGCGAGTTTAATATTATCTATCTAAGAGTATCCCAGCCATGGGTCGTGAGGCCACTGTTCACGAATGATTGCAGTCCCTCCCCTGTACACCGCCCATTTCCTTTGTGATCTCGCTTTCCCTACTTTGCAAAGCTCCTCCCTCCGGCAACTCAACTGCACTGGCGTAAGGTCTTCCTGTACTGAGAAACTAGTGTTCCGAAGATGGCTGCCATGCTGGAGCACATATAATCTGTCTTGCCGTGCTCGAAAGCAGACCAAAATATGGCGTGGTCGATCTGGCCGCTGAGTGCCAACCCTGTATACTGTCTCAATTCTTGGGCATGAAATATGCATGGTATCCGTGAAGAAGCGCTCGGCCTCCTCAATATATGATCCGTTGTTGGACTCAGGGATTCCCACGATCCGTAAATTCAGGGCTTTGTCCTCCAAATTCTCACTATGCTCTGGGCCCCATGTGTGGGGACGACTATCTGAAGGGAATGCCGGATTGGAGGCCTATGCAGGCTCTGTCTGCGTGGCAATCTCTGCATAGGATGGGGCAGCAGTCTGAGTGGCTGCTTCCACGAGTGCTGGGACCGGAGGAACCTGTGAAGCTGGAGGAGAGCCCGCACTGTTCAATATAGCGGAATAGAGCTTTGCAAGATATGCATACAGGGCAGGTCGATCGATGTGAACACGGTCTCCTTCAAAATCCACGTGCTTCCAGAAACGATTGACAGCGTCCTGATTGGGTAACTGCATCTCCAACTCAAGTACCTGGAAAACAACTTCTTGTTTTGCAGCATCGATTGTGGACTGGCTGGGCCCAGACCTAGCCCATTTGCGGGCCTGTTCCTGCTCTGCTCGAGCCATATGTGGCCCTTTGTGATGCTGCCGAACAAGAAAGGGCCGCTCTGACTGAATCGATGCAGGAAGGGAAGACCGTATGTTGCGCTGCTGTTGAAAAGTATGTCCCAGAAAGTGATTCTGGACTCCAAAAGTACAGGGCAACGCAACTCTGTATAACTGTGGCCTGCCAAAATTTAGATAGGTTGCCCGATGGCGAGACCCCAATCTAGCGATTTCCTGGCAGCCCGCCCACAGTAGCGACGTAAGGCCGATTCAGCCAGGATCGATCCAAGCTGGGATTAGTGCATTATGCTAGGCGTGTGGCTAATCGCTCAACCCACCGCCTTCTGTTAGGCGCTCAAGTCACCACCTTCTGTTAGGCGCTCAACCCACCGCCTTCTGTTAGGCGCTCAACCCACCGCTCTTATATGGTTAAAAAACCAGAAAAAAAAACACCATGATAAAGAACTTTTTAGAAACTCTAGATACCTGCAAATGAAAAGCTTGAAAATATATAAAGTAATTTGTGATGGACATGTAGTGTGAAACTTGTAAATGATTAGCCAGTGATGAGAACTGAACAAACTATAGTGCTGGGCTAGGAGTAATTGTCGAACATTATATCGTAGGATTCATACATTGTCATTGCTATGTTTGATTTATAAATGATAGTTATGGCATCACGATATACCAAGGTCATGTCTCTTGGGCTCAGCTTGCGGGGATAAGTACCTCAATCTAAAAATAGAAACTTTTTTGAAGCTTTACAAACAGTGAGAATAGAATAGGTTGAGCAGTAGATGTTGAGTAACATAGATAGTAGGTGCGAGTAAGCTTTTCATGGGGTGATTCTTTGGTGTTAGTGTGTTTTTGAGTATAGTAGTTGTGATAAGCTCCTCATAAGTGATACTTTAGAATTTGTACATGGTGTTAATTGTAAGTAAAGCAAAAACGTAGGCAGCAATACTCTGTGTGTGCATATATATGCACAAGCTCCCTATGTGTAAAAATTTGGAGGCATGAGTAAGTTCCTCATAGGTGCTACTTTACATTTTGTAGTAGATAGGAGTAAGCTCCTCATAGATTGACTAATGGATGTTGACCAACATGGATATAAAGATGCAGGTGTTGACTAGCAAGCATGCATGGTTTCTCAGCTAGTGCATTGCAGACAAATGTTCGTCCATCAGCTATTTGCACTGCCACCAAGAATCATATATGCTCCAAGTGCAAAAGAATCCAGGAGCCATAAGGTCTTGTGCATATGATGTCAAAGGTGCTCAAATTCATAGCTCGTCCAACAACGTAACCACCCACAACATGGTCCGACGATTTAAGCACAAAATGAAGCAATCCAATATCAACCAATATAGCCCTCTCTGAGATTTTGACTGGGCATCTTTTTCACAGCTTTTTAGTGCTTCAAAATAACCTGAGTAGCCAAATCTACCCTTTGCACGGACCATTTGCATGGCATATTAGCAAATGAATGAACAAGCATTTCATTAATCACTTTATCATTGTAAATGTTCTTTCCTGCAAACTTTACAGCAGACGCCCTCTTCTGTTTTACCAACGTCCCGAAGTGGCGGCCCTCCATTAGCCTCGTGACGCTAAGATTGAGAACAATCCTGAGTTTGGGGAGGAAATTGGGATTCTAAAGTTGAAGAATCGGGCTGAGAATGAATGGGGTTGAAGATCCGCTTGCAAAGGATTTGCACTCTCGAGACCGATCCATGGGCAGGGAGAGGCCATATGATAGAGACCAATGCCATATACAAAAGCCTAGGGCAAAGAATTATCCACCAATTATTCGTCATAGACCAAGCTGTGGGTTGTACAAAATAGGGCGACAAAGGTTGGGTTGCATCTAGGGCAGAACAGGGGAGGACAGGTCGGTTAGATTTGAGGCTAACGAAGCCTTAACGTCGATCAATGGAGCCCAAGGTTGTTTGCTTCACGACACCTGATGCTAATCGTTAAAACTTCTAAACCGTCCGATCGAAAAATCTTCAAATCTGGAATTTTGGAATATTCTTCCAAGCCAAGCAAGTAAACAAAGGGTTTGCCCTTCGGGCAACCCAAAAAATGAAATACTAAGTACAAATAGGTTAGGAATCCATTTTGTTTTGCCTTGTAGGGATGCAGTGCATATCAAACTTAACTGATCCAACCTTAACCGGCAGGCTTCTGGATCAGGCTGATCCTGAGCGTCCATTGCCGACGAGTGATAGGCCGGAACCAGCATGATTTCTTGGTTTGGAGCCTGCTTGTTGCTATGGATTCAGGTTTGGAGGCTGGTAAACCTTGATGTGGGTTGATAAACCTTGATGTGGGTTGATAAACCTCTGATCATCTTGCTTCGACTACTGATAATCTTGCTGTGGGTATCATCCTTCAGGCTTGGTCTGCGTTGTTGGTAGCCTGCCGATTAAAGGGGTTCACCTCCCCTGCTCGACCATTACCTCAGATAAATAGGCTCGCCCCTCCGGGCTTGCCCATTTATTTGAGGTAATGGGCTTGTAGGGGAGGTGAACCCCTTCATCCACTGTGTGCATTACCCAAGCACATCCTCAAGAGCATGCCGGGGTTTTATTTATGAGGCCTTGGGTTCTTTTAAACCCTTGGATCGACGCATACGTGGATGGTTCAGATATATCCACAGACCAAGAGCTTTAGCAAATCAGCTAGCTTTAGGGCACCGGAAGACGGTTAGGGTTTCGATGGTCGACGAAAATTAGGTATCTCATCCATTCTCTGCTGTTTAACATTGAACGGAACCTTATACTTATTAGAACGATGCGGTCGATTGATTTCCAGCCTCAAAATTGTTTGATCAATTCTTTTGATAGCTATTTTCTGTTTTTTTGAACAGATTGTAGCTGATGTTAAGTCCTTTATGCATACTGGTCTTGCTTTTAAGAGGTATGTATTCTGGAGTTTCAGATCACTTACGTAATCTATCTGCTGCAGTTAATAAAGGTGTTCTTTACATATCAGATTTTAGCCCGAACCAACAGCGTTAAAGTGGAAAGCTTATTCAAAAACATAGGTAAAATATAAATGAATACATAGTCATGGCCTTTATGTAGAGATAGCTCAGCTCAAGTTTTCCCATTTTGTTATTGGAGTTGCTTCTTTTCTTTCTCATACTCTATAAACTAAGCTTTTTGTCTTGAGTAGACTCCAAGCTCCTTTCTTATATCCAAGAAAAAGAGATGGAGCAAGTTCTGTTTTCTAAAAGCATACTACACCGTTGCTTCCCCGCTACAGGTTGTCAGATTGTCACTTACATATATGCAGGACATGAAACTATAGTTGGAGGATACTCTCCATTCGCAAACATCTGCTGTCTTGACAAGAAATAGCGGCATAGCCACATTGTTCCTGCAGCAATATCATGATGTTTGATGCAACTCCTCGCAAGATGCTTTCCAGTCTTTCTGTTAGACTTATTTGGGCTTATGTTATCATACTACCCCTCTGATCATGCATTTGAGAATGAATAACGAATTTGGAGAAAGAAGTACACAATTTTTCCAATGAGGTGATAATGGAATTCCATGTCTTTGTTGCTACCCAACAAGCCAAATTTCTTCTTACTGAGCATAATTGAATGTTAAAGGCGAATGTTTTTTTTGAAGGTAACAAAGTCTGATAGGTACGACCTGTGATAGAAGACTATTTCTATGCTTTAAGCTTGTTACAGAGATAGAAAACATATGCTTGCAATTTGCAACATCGACCTTTTATATATATGGAGACTGAATGGTTTATGAACATATACAAGAGAACTGATATTTAAAAAAATTGATTTCTAAGAAAGTTAAGGTTTTCTAGGGAAATTCCTTAAGCAAAACCTCAGCAACTCTTGTAATTAACGACCGTAAAGCACAAAATACAGCAGAAAATGAGGAACGCGTGGCGCTCACTTTAAATTTCATTAGAGGACGAAACCAAACAATTTATCTGACTCTCACAAATTCCATTTCAGTTCTAACAATGCAAAGTGCCTTGAGTCAAGTGCCTCCATGGGAACATACCCTTGTAGATAAAGGAAACTCCTTGGCAGAATAATACTTTTATATATATAAGGACAAGATTTTGACAAAAGCACACCATATGACTTTTCTTTTTGTGTTTATGATTTTTGTTTTCTCGTTCATAAAAATGCATGGCAAAAATCCTGATAACTTTCTTCCTTTTCCATTCCATTCTCGTATACAAATAGAATAGTACACTATTGTACACTAGTTCTCTTTTACATATTTTATGAATAAAATATTTATTTCAAGGTTTGCAGTCAAATGGTAATCTAACATCTCTACTGTAGCGTCATTCAGAAGTAGAGTTCCTAACCATAAAAAGTATGGCTAAAATGTGTTTGAATCTTTTATGCAGATTGCAGTGAACTATGCAACGGATAGATCACTTGCATAAGTTGATTATTATAAAATGTTGGATTTAGTTTCATTTTTTGATGGCACAACAACTTATATACAGTTTGATTGCAAGGAGAGATGTTGTCTTAGTTGAATACACTTCATTTTCGGGCAACTTTAGTACTATTGCATCCCAATGCTTACAGAAGCTACCTCCCAATAACAATAAATTCACTTACACATGTGATCAACACACCTTCAATTATCTCGTGGAGGATGGATTTGGTATGTTTGTATACAACCCTAACTTTTATATAATATATAACACAACAACTGTGCGCCAACTTTTATAATGTATATAACACAACAAATGTGCATTTGTACCATGCTGCATGATTTTCTTTCTTAAGAATTTGAACCATACTACAGGATTTTCTTTCTCAAGGATGATTAAGATATTATCGAGTGTATAAGTGAGAGGAGAATATGTATCCACCTTGTTACCGTCAATGATTAACATTGCGCGTCTAATTTGTGCAGCATATGTGGTCGTGGCCGAGGAGAGCTTTGGTAGACAAATACCATTTGCTTATCTGGAGAGAATTAAAGAGGATTTTAAGCGGCGATATGGAGGTGCTCGTGCAGACACAATTATGGCTCATGGATTGGATAAAGAATATGGGTATGCAAACACATAGTTTATAATTTTTGTGTAATTGAGTTATGCAAGTTATAACAGCATATTTTCTCTAGGAGAAAAGCATTATTTAACACAAAAAAACATATATAATAAACTTCGACATGTTCATTTGGTATTTGCGGGCGTATATGTATGGGATTAAACGATCCTTACAAATGTATTTATAATTTTTGTGTAGTTGAGTTATGCAACACGTTATAACATATTTTCTCTAGGAGAAAAGCCTCTTTTAACACAAAAAACACATATAAAAATGTATGGGACTAAATAATCCTTACAAATAAACAAAGATTGCTCTTTGATTGTTTACAATATAGGAAGATGATTGTGAATAGAAAGATGATAAGGAACAAATGGTTTATTTATGTTTCTTTGATTAAACATTATGTCCATACTCGAATGAGCCCAAGATGTTTTGAGAAGTTTGTTGTTTTGGTAGACATACATGATGTCACATCTTAATTGGCATTATTATTGATATGAAGAAAATGACAATAAATCTTTCATTCTATCAGATCTAAACTAAAGGAGCATATGCGATATTGTATGGACAACCCCGAGGAGATGAATAAGATTTCAAAAATAAAGTCACAAGTTTCGGAAGTCAAGAGTATTATGATGGATAATATTGAAAAGGTTTTAATTCTATAACTTTAACATAGACTACAAGGGCTAGAGAATTTTTCTACGGATCTATTATAAAGAAAAATCAAGATTGCAACTTCACCATGGATACCATTTTAATATCCAGATAGTGTTGTTGGGTTGTTCGTAGGGTAAATTGAGGGACTAAAATGGCATGGGTTTTTTAATCTTAGTAGTAATGGTTGTACTAGCCCATTGTATGAGTCCCATGACCTCTTGGCATTCGTGGACGTTAAAAAAATCTAATGTATTCATATGATGTGATTGGTTGTTGTGAGGTATATACTAAGATATGTTCAAGGAACATCCTTGCATTTACCATCCTTCCTTTTTTTGCAACTACAACCTGAAGGAAAAGGAACACTAGCCCGACTGAGAACATGCAACTTGCTGGATTCATCTCCAGTATTGGCTAGACGAATGCTATCATAGGTAGATAAAAAGGAAGAGATCGTGGTTAGGATATCCGCTGAAAGAAGGAACTGGCTAGTGAAAGACAGAATTGATTTATGAGTTCTGAATCTTAAACCCTTCAAAATCAAAATAATTGAGTAAGATAATAGGACATGTATGACCAATATGCTTTAGACCAAAATCCAGGTTTAGAAGTTGATTTGTTGTAAAGGCATATTTTTAGATGTCAAATCTATCTTGATAGAAGGCAGACAGATAAGTAGGCACATAGACAAGCAGGTAGATAGGCAGACATTTAGACAATCAAACACGATTACAATTTAATTTTATGATACGAACGAACTCATAACCTCAATGCATGTACAAGAGAGAGAGACAAACAGAGATATGTAAAGGTTGGCGATAGGCAGGCATGCAAGCAGATAGGCAGTAAGAGATGATTACAATTTGATTTTATATACAAGATTTATTGTTATTAAGGAAGGGGAAGAAAAGAAAAGATTTTCTATTTGCTATTACAACCTCATATTCAAACTAAATTGCTATCTAGAATTGAAAAACTCATTTGCATGTTTACTTACCATATTTGTTGCTTAGGTTTTGGAGAGAGGAGAGAAGATAGAACTCCTTGTTGACAAAACTGAAAACCTTCGATTTCAGGTATTCTACATGTAATGACGATAGATGTGATATTTCAACTAAGAGAAATATTGCATTCACAGGCTGATAGTTTCCAACGCCAAGGACGACAACTACGACGAACTATGTGGTTCCAAAACATGAAAGTCAAACTTACTGTTCTTTGTATGATCATACTTGTGATCTTGGGGATATGGCTTTCACTGTGTCGTGGGTTTACCTGCAAATGATTGATCCTAATTATGTACACTACAAAATAAAGAATTGAAGTGAAATGAAGTGAAGTGAAGGGAAAGAGTAGTGGCTGAAGCTTTCGATTCATGGTGAAAGGGAAATATCTAAGTTTGCATGTTTGTGTATGGGTAGCGGGCGTGCATTTATATGCATGTACATGAGAGATAGCGAGAGATTCAGAGAGGGTGGAAGGAAGGGAGCGAACGAGAGAAATAGAAGAAGAGGAGAATAGAGAAGTAAAGTGAATTGATTTGTTGTATTTTGTCTTTGTCAAACCATCAGGTCTCTAAGACATATTAAAGCCACAAAAATTATCCCAAACCAAAGTCATATCATCTGGCAAGTACTCATTGTTGAATTGCTCATCGTCGTTCTCTTCTTCCTCGTCCTTGCAAGTTTCAACAACAACATGCTTAATTGCCATCTCCCTCAAGGCCAACATATCAATTAAAAAGCTACCTATATAGTAGCTAGCATGTCAAAGAAATGCTGTAGATTAAGTAAATTAAAGCCAAACTTGTCCCTCAAAAACTGATACGCTGGGAAATGTAGTATTGCATGTTCTTTGTCTTTTATTACAGCTAAGCTACAAGCCTGACAGGTTATGTACTCCCTTTGCATATTATACCATCTTCTACTGAAGTGTTGTGCATTCGGTCACATCCTGCAAATAACATGCATTTTTGCTAATGAAACATGAAAATTTGCATTCCCATCATTCCTATTAAGTTAGAATTAAAAAATGAATTAAAGCTTGAGTTGGTTATTCACACTAGCAGTTAAAGGGCTAAGTTAGGTTAGCTTTAACTATGCTTGTTTCACACTAGCAATTAAGATATTTTGTTAAGTTAAAGATAGTTTCACTGGGAAAAACAAAATTCCAATAAGCAACGATACACAGTTATTAAAAAATAATACACACCTAAGGTTAACACAAATGTAGTGCTAGACTTTGCAACTAACTTGCTAGAAACAAGTGGTCCTCCGATCGTGAAACACTCGAGCGATTATTGCAAGAGCTATGCAATAGAATATTAACTATACACAAAATATCATGAAAATGCATATTCCTATGTTGAAATAGGCAAAGTCCAATACCGAGGGACACATTCGCCCTACTCTTTTCTTCTTCTTTTCCTTTTCCTTTTCCTTTTCCTTTTCCTTTTCCTTTTCCTTTTAATAACTTGAGACTAATACTACGTAATAGACACTTCATGAATTTGTCATATGCATCTTGGAGAGGCATGTTCAGTCAGATTATTACATTATTGTTATAAAAACAATTTGAAGCATAATAATCTTGCTTCAAATCGCTTGCATGATTGAAAGAAAGGAATGCACGAGATAACACGAGTCTTTTTTTGTATCTTGTCTATATTGATGCTACCAAATCTGCAAACTGGTGTAGGTGGCGATGGCGAGCTATGTCTAAACCAAGTTCTTCCCCTTGTATGGACAACCACGGGTTTGTTGTTGTTGAAATTGTTGCCAATCCACCAAACTAACAGGATTGGCAACCCATAGTAGGCCACGCTGCTAAGTTCATGATTGCTGAATATGCACAAAACCTCCAAGCTATTCATATTGAGTGTGTTGACTGGCATATTACTAGATTAAGAAATATTAGTTACATAGGAACTTCATTGAGACTACAATATGTGACTTGATATTTCGTCAATGGATCAAATGTAGCCATTTGAACAACACAAACAAAGTTCTTGCAACAGTCTTGGATGCAAAAATCAAACGTCCCAGTTTCCATGGTTTGAAAACCATTGTGACAGGTTTGCATAACCCCTGCTACAACAATTTTTGCATTCCTAGCCTATCCACTTGTCACGACACATCATCAGAAATCAGTATGCACCATTGGATCTACTAATTCTAGATCTAACGGTTAGTAAAAACAAAAAATGCATAGAAAAAACATCCCCTCCACCAAACTGTTGTTGGAGATACATACGAATTTCAAATGTTCTTGAGATAGTTGCCCTAGAAGATTAGGCGAAGATTAGGCAGTGACAATTATAGTTAGGCAAAGATTAGGCAGTGGCAAATTATAGTTTTCATCTTTCTTTTATATCCCTTTTTAGCTCCAAATTCCCTAGGCTTGTGCCTTAATTAAATGAACCCCCTTCCATTGTGTTGTGGAATCTTGGTGTCTTACCAAGCTTGTGTAATTTACAAGTCAAGTTGGCCAATTGTGTCCAAAGTATTTTGTGATGTCGAAGATAATGCTTGCAAGGATGATGTTAGTAGGATATATGTATTTCTATACATGGCTTATGCATTGCCATGCCTTGGCATCAAAACCCCAATGTCCGTTGCTTCCAACATTACCCAATGTTACCAAGTGCTTTGTGTCGGAGGCCGCGTTACCCAATGTTACCAAGTGCTTTGTGTCGAAGGCCGACAGCCCGTGTCCTGGCCCATTTTGTTCAATGCTTATTGTCATAGAGAATGCACTATATATTTTCGATAACTCTAATGACGCACAAAGTACTTGTTTAATTGAAGCAGAGTTTATATTTGATTAAGGTTCCCACGAGAATGAAATCGCCGGTTATAACGTAAGGTTTTTAATGGTGCAGGGGTTGTATTCGTATGGGTAACCGTATAGTGGCTGATGTGGCATGTGGGGTTTGAAACTGGCAATGGTGTGGCCTATTTTTGTTGCGTTTTTTAGGGTTCAGGGACGCATGAATAGAAGGAAGCCGGACACGTTTACAGGTGGGAGATTTTGGTGTAGATTTTGGTGGGCGCAGAGGTAGGAGGAAGGCCGACAGATGGGGGCTGCGTTGCTCCACGTTTGGATTTTGTTGGATTAGTTTCTAAATCTGTGGTTGGCAGGGCGGGCCGGCTATGGCG
>JAANSK020248041.1:0-13549 GCA_011763485.2 Isoetes engelmannii
TCACATTAAGCTTCTCGACTCGCGAGACGAGAAATTCGATGCCACAAATTTAACTTAGACAAGTATTTTAAACGTCCTTGGGCGCTGCCACAAGGCGCAAAAATAGACACAAAAAAGTTCGAACATCCCTGGGGGGTCTAAAAATGCCCCTCAGAAAAAAAAAAGTTGGGAATGAATATGTCCCATTTTTTACAAATGCGACTTAAATATGCTCCTGGCGGAGACGCCATAATTGTGGGCGGTGGAGCTATGATGGCCGAGCCTCTCGCCTGTGCCTCTTGGAGGACTTGGGCTGCTCCTTGGACATGTCCGTGGCAGTGTCCTTGCCGTGCCTCTTGCTTCCCTTGCCTGTGGCATCGGGCGTGGCCGACATGCCCGTGCATGTCTCCTTGGGGTCCTCCTTGTACAATAGATAGAGGCCTGTGGTCTTGTGCACACTGCTAACCACACGGCCAACAGATTTTTTCCAATGTTGGATTTTAGAATTTATATATCACCTATGTTGCTAGGATTCTCATTGTTAAGATTTCATTAAAAATGTTGTCAGATCTTGCCAGACTACTTAGCCCCCAACTTCAAATTGGGCACCCGCCCAATTTGAG
The DNA here is from genome assembly GCA_011763485.2 of Isoetes engelmannii. Taxonomy (NCBI): domain Eukaryota; kingdom Viridiplantae; phylum Streptophyta; class Lycopodiopsida; order Isoetales; family Isoetaceae; genus Isoetes; species Isoetes engelmannii. The sequence goes on from JAANSK020248041.1 coordinate 603, forward strand.
GGCCTGGAACTGAACATGTGCTTTGCCAGACAACACTTCAAATTGGGCACCCGCCCAATTTGAGGGTCCGGAACTGAACATGTGCCATGGGAACAACACCTCAAATTGGGGGGCCCGAGTTATGACTGGCCGTCAGAATTTGTTCCCTCGAGGTGCCCAACTGACTACAAGTGATATGGGGATAGCATCCCAAATTGGGCACCCGCCCAATTCGAGGGGCCAATTCAAGATTCTGGGTAATATTTGTTGCCCCGACTGTGGTGTTGTCAGGCAAGTACCCACCGCCCAATTTGAAGGCACAAGCCAGGACTAGAAAATTGAATCTGGTCAAATTGGGCGGGGCCAATTTGAGGAAATAAACCTTACATAGTAGTATAGAGTTTGCTACCCGAATTGGGCAACCACCCAATTTGAGGGACCAACCCATGACTTGGGACCTCATATATGTGTACAAATCCTTTCAAATAAGCTATGCATTGAAATCCAATTCTATGTTGTTGGGAATCTAAAAGACTATGGATTCGCATTGCAGATTGTGTTATTATTCAATGATGGTCGACTAGTTGGAAAGGGCATCATGAAGGAGCGCCACTTCAGGAAAGTCCCAAATGGAGCCATTAGTGTGGGAGTCGAGGAAATGTACGATCAATACCAACCCCTTCCTTGGCCCACTCCAGATACCACCTATCTAGGTGAGGCAAAAGGATCATTCGTTTTGTGGAGCACGAAGGAAGTGCGTGATTCTGATGTGCAGAATGCGGGATAGAAGAGATAGTGTATAGACCCAGAACAGACACCATACCATCTGACAAGATACATGCTCTTGGAGCGTGATTGTGAAATTTGGCATTCATGTTCTAACATCATCCCGGCAAAGGGGTTTCTCTCCTTCATTGGCCCAGAGGATGCGATATGCGATCAATTCCTGGGCTTGAAGCACATTGGAGTGTCAATTACCAATGGCGTCCCCCTCCGGATGACGTCAACTTCCGTTGTCTTGGCTGTTTGCAACTACCAAAACCCCCCATGCTTGTCAGATGACAACGTCACGGTTGGTGGGGTGAAGGTGTCTGAGATATTAAGTGTGGCACACGTAGAGCGGCTCGATACGACATCGAGGCAGGGTAGTACAGGGCTTGAAAAGAACCCACAGTATGAGAAGCGTGTGTACAGATTACATTCTCGACAACCAAGGAGGCTTTTACGTCCGCCCAATATCGATCGTCTGACCACCAATGAGGCTATTTTGAGGTATCAGAAGGCATTGTGTTGCTCGAAGAGATGTTGTGAGAAATTCACTAGGGATAAAGCTATAAACATGCGAAAGGAGTTCATGTGCATGAAATCTAGTGACAGGGTTACATTCGTCTACGACATGCTAGGCAACAATCTTTAGGGCTGACGTGTATAGCAACTAGTCCTGCATGGCAAGAAGGTTTGTGAGAAGGCATGGTACCTTGGTCTTAGAATTTCAAAATCCTGGTATCTAAAGTGGAAAGCGCAATTTTTGGAAGGTGAACATAAAGCCGATCATGGCAATTCAGGTACGTTGAAGGCTCGAGCTACAACCCTCGCCTCAAAGGCAATTTTCTCCATGTTCGTGAAGGAGAACTGTGAATCCCTACCTCAACATAGCCAGATAAATGAGTAGGGCATTCGGGAAAATGTGAGGAAGTTGCCCACAATGTTCACCAAGACTTGCATTTTGAAGGAGGAAATGCAGAGGTGATGGCGCTAACCGGGAAGAAGGTCTTCGCGGCAGGACTACATAGGACATGGAGTCGGAGCTTCAGGGATGTGAGCATAGCTAAGAAGATTGCATTCTCTAAGTGTGATACCTACGAGGTCATCCGCACTAAGCTACCGAAGACCAAAGATCAAGATGAGAGAAGACACTGCATGATCAAAGAAGATCTCATAGATTGGAGCAGCAGTCCTGTCGCACCCAATACTGATCATGGAGATTATAGTCCCATAGGCGATCCAGAGATTATGTGTGTATTATTCATGATAAAATGGACGAGGCAAAGACTATGATTCCCAAACTGCAACAGTCCGTGAAGTCTTTGTGAGGACTAGATAAATTGAAAACATCATTGACAGATGCACTCACTCTTGGAAAAATAATGGGCTCATACGACAATTTTGCTTTAGATCTCTGGCCAGATGACTCAAACTTCCATGTAGGGTTTTTGAACAGCATATTGAAGAGGTTGGAAATGCCTCATGAGCACGCTATCGAAGATCCCGCCATCCCTAACACATCAGCACCGGAATGGGTTCAGGCATTGCGTAACACGATGGCCCTTTCCTCCAAGTTAGCATTATCGAACAAGAGCATCCCCGTCTCCCTGCCAGGTGCTCATGGGCCATCACTGATCCGGCTCCCTCGCACCTTGTTGTTGCAACTGGACAACGCTTCTGGGCAAAACAGAAACATGTGTGTATTCTCATACCTTTCTTATCTTGTTTATCTAAGAGTGTTTGAAGAGATTGAGTTGGGTTTTATGATGCCTGACCATACGCACGAGGATATTGATGCCTTGTTTGGCAACTTCTCGTCATCTCTTAAGAAAGCAGAAGTGCTAACCCTGCCTGAGTTGCTGTGTGATTTTCACGAGTGTAACCTTAATGCTCCAATGCCTTACCTTGTTGACAAGGTGCCGGATTGGAAAGGCGTCATAGAAGGGTACATTCCAGATGGGAACGTCAGATTGACTGGTCACACCAACCCTCTAACTTTCAAGTTTGCTATGAATGGGGATTGACCTGTCATGTACCACAAGGCCCGCCCTACTTTTGTGGACTGGCTACCTGCTGCTGGCATAGGAATGTGGAAGGAAGGAGAAGATGGAAAACCATTGATGCCCGTTGACAGTCCTAAATTATTAGCAACTAGAAGCTCGGTGAAAGAGCTCGGTTAGCTCCGAAATAGTATCCACAATCACATCCTGCACTGGCCATGCTCGACTGATAATAAGGGCAGTTCAGAGACAGCCAAATATTCGACACAGTTTACGTCAACGATTGATTAAATGGATGGAGATATCACATCAATTAGGTCAGATCACGAATGCTGAAGGCGTGTATGAGGATTTCTGATCACTCACAAGGCAAGACCAAACTGGCATACCTGATGTGGTAGCAGTGGTCGAGCCAATTGCAAGCAAGGCTCCTGTTTATGTTGGTCCCTGGAAGGATAAACCCACCCCATACTACAACAACACCTTCTAGAATGCCATTTTATCCTTGCTGCCAAACACAGATCCAAAAACATCTTGGCTGCACATCTTGTGTTTCGCCGGAATAGTTGTATGCGGTCAGAAATCATCTGCTCGTGTTTTAGTCGGATTTGTAGAATCCAATAATTTAGGAGAAGGAAACCAGAGTTGATTTTGCTGCTAGTTTACTCTTCCAAGACTTCGATAAACTGATTGCAGAATATTTTGAGGTTGAAAAGGTTTGTTTTTGTCATCCCTCTTGATCCGCCAAGCCTTAGAATCGAATCTAAATCCTGTTCATCCATTGAACAGGGTTAAAAATCTATAGAAGGGTTTGCGAAAATACATCACAACGTAGGAGCGAAAGTGCACGGGTTTTACACTGTAACACTCTAACAGTGTCATAAACCGGATTTACAGTTCTGTCCCATGCTTCATAGAACAAAGACCATTTGGGCAAAAGTTGAAAACAGGGATCATTAAAAAACAAAAAATGATTACCAAGTCAAAGCCAGATTCTGAGGTGGTTAGAATCAATCTGCTTCTATCCAACTCAACTGGGCAGCAAAATTCAAGCCCATCTCGCGACTGTCGCATGTGACCAAACCTTAAATTGAGAAGAAAAATATATGTACTCAGAACTATCTGCCGTAGAAACTCCGGCAGAGGTGTTTGTGATTTGCTCTTGGCATCCAGAAGTCGGAAATGACCTGCTCTTCTCAGCATCGGATCTAGCACACTGGATCGTCCATTCTATTACGTAGTGTCTATGCTAAATCTTTCCCGCTGCTTCATTTTTTTACAGAAGCATGTATTAAATACCTCTTCCTCTTGGTAATTGGACTTCTTCTTGCTTCCAGCCTTCCAATGGCACATCTTAAATGTACAAGCATTCAGAAAAGGAAGAAGGAAAACAACCATTATCTTATCTAATGCTGCCACATGTGGTAGATGTGCAATCCAACATAGGGGTCTTTGGACATGGCCGAATGCCACAATTGCTTTGCTCCAAGTAAATGCCCAAGTGGCGATTTTAGAATTAGGTTTCCATGGAATGTACTTGCCCATGTATGGTAATCTTCATACCTTGAGTTACATCTTTTACGGCAGGGCTGGGCTGTTACTGGTCTGCTCCCTCCATCTGGCGATTCCACTATATATGTGGTAAGTTGAAGTTTCAGTGTCTTGAGATTCCACTATATATGTGGTAAGTTGAAGTTTCAGTGTTTTGATCATTTCATTTTTACTTCAGACTAGATTCATAACAGATTCTTTACTAGGTTATATAGCAGATTCTTTACTGTAGTTTCATGATCGCGTTTCTTATTACTTCAAATCTATTATGGCCAGGCTCATATTCATAATCATATTGCAAGAAGAATCATTACTACTTCGGCTTCATGATGGTTAAGATCATAAACATAAGGCATAATAGGGTTGATCAAGAGGGTTGATCTGCCATCTAGTAATTATAAGGACACCAATAAGCATATACAATAAAAAAATGTTGGAACTTTTTAATGTTAATAGACTAATAACAAAATGCATATTTTATGCAGGTATGTTGGAGTTGGGGACCTGTTTTTAGTCCAGCTGGATGGACCAGCTGTCTTTGGAATTCTGCAAGTATGGCTTAGAGCAGTTTGTTTCAGCAATGCAATGGGGTAGAAGAGTTATAGTGCATCATAAATGATTTTTATAGTGCATCGTAAATGATTTTTATCGTTGAAATGTATAGTGGCACAAGAGCTAGTCTTTGAGTCAACAATCTTTAAAGGTACTCTAGAATGTACGCGTAGCATTATGGCGTACAGATGGCATAGAGTGTTAAGAATGTACAATAGGAACAAGTTATTCTTACTTTGTAAATGACAGATAAGTTTTCTGTGTATTGGCAGAATTTGATTTTGATTTAAGGCGTCCCACAGAGGTCTTCCTAAACGTTCTGGACTTTCAAGGGCGAAATGACTACTGGTTCGGTTCAATGACGTCTTTCATCCTTTATACCCTTACAGGTTTGGTGTGCAATTAAGGTTTTACATGTTATTGCGTCATGCATTTTAAACGTATATGTGCTGAACGTTTTTCACTTCTAGTTGTCATGTCTTACTCATCATTGTCAAGTCTTTATACAACTTCAACGAAGGCAGCAGGCGTCAACAGGAGGGTTTTCCATCTTCTAGATTGGTATCATCCTTGCCTAAGACCTGAGGTACACAAATCTTATCTAATTACTCTAGTCTCCACATGTGGACTGATTGTAGGTTATCTAGAGTGATACTTGCAGTTGAAAGATGTCGAGTTTGCTTATCCTTCTTGGCCAAAAGATTTGGTTCTCCAGGTGAGTTAGCATTTTGAAATGACTAGCTTGCATAAATTAGATAGCTTTATTTGTGACAAAATCTAATCTTTTTCACCTTTGTTGATCAGCATAATTTGTTTTACCTCTTGGACTTCGATATTTAAAAAGATGAAATTTGATTTGTTTTATACAGATTTGTATTTCTTTGTGGTAGGTTAAATGGCAAGATCAGGGTTCAAATCCCTGGGCCCCTTTGGTCTATCTAAAATATACGTTGACATGAGGGCTGACTCTAATTTTGATGCTAGACCTGACACAAAATCGTCTCAATTTCGACTTTAATTTTGACGCAATTTTGATGCCAATTCTGACTCTAATTCTGAAGCCAATTCTGATGCTAATTCTAACTCCAATGTTGACGCCAATGCTGACTCTAATTTTGCATCTAATTTTGACGCTAATTCTGACTCTAATTTTGATGCTAATTTTGACGCCAATGCTGACTCTAATTTTGCGTCTAATTTTGACGCTAATTCTGACTCTAATTATGATGCTAATTTTGACGCCAATGCTGACTCTAATTCTGCATCTAATTTTGACGCTAATTCTGACTCTAATTCTGATGCTAAATTCTGACGCTAGTTCTGTCATTTAAATGACAGAGCAAAGAGAAATCTATAGCGTCAGCTGTAATGTCAGTTTAAGGGTTTTTTTCCTTTTTTTTTCAGTTTAAGTTCATAACTAAGGTCTGACTCTAAAACTGACTCTAATACCCCCCTTCCTCTTGTAGTGTGCCCTTTGTGCAAGCGAAGGCTTGAGAATATTGAGCATTGCTTTTTCTTGTGAGCGAGTTCGACTGGTATGGTCTTGGTTGTTAACCTGATTTGGCACCTCTCTATCTATATCTAGCTAACATATTTTGCTTGCTATTTACCCTGATGCATGGCCCTTGGTGATATTTATATTAACTACTCTTTTGTATTATGTATGTCGTGGATACCTTTGCTCTAGTAAACATCTTCTCCACTGGGTTTTGAGTCCCCCCATATACTCTTTGTATCAGTGATGGTTAGATACGCATATCTAACAACTCGTTACCATAAAAAATTTTCCCCATTGGTCTGCGCCCTTCCGTAACTCTACAGCCAATTTTGTGGCACTCGAATCGCTCCAATTCTGCTTGGATCGCTCTGGAGGATCTGGATATGGCCGCCCCTACTTCGACATCATGGAAATCAAGGGAGAAATGGAGAAGTAAACTGGCATCTCGATCATTCAGCAGAGTAATCCGGCATTGGTATCTGGCTGCCTCTAGAACTGCCCAAAAAGATCTCAAATACCCCTGGCCTGCTTCAAAATTGCCTAGAATAGCAGAACATGCTGCCAAAATTGCTGCTCCAAGAGGAATCTAACTATCCCATGTTGTTTACCTATGTTAATTAATCTATAGTCTAGTATTTAACTAACTATGTTCTACAAACTTGTTAGTATATAATATAGAGGTTTATGACTCTAAATGTGTTGTATTTTTATATATAATTTATAAATTTATGTGTCGTATCTAACATATCTTAAAAAATGTTATATTCTTTAAATACTTAGATACTTTAGATACTCGTATCTCCTATATCTAAAGATAGATTGTTTTGAACTACGTTTTGTATTTTTTTTTTTAGTAATAAAGGTCCATGTTTAATTTTGAAAAAAAAAAAAGATTCAATTTAATTCAAATCAAATCAATTCAATTCATACATGGCCACTATATATATGGTCATAATGATTTCCAGTATTTTTTATAACTAATGTGTAAAAAATCCCTCTTGGTGTTATACATATGTTGCCATTGTCATTTTTGGACCAAACTATACATTGGTCACTTCAACCTCGGTCTTACTTGGACTCCAACTTTTCTAAATGATATCGAGATTGTTGTGTTTTAGCCTTATAAGTCTAGAAATTTTTCTTTTCTTAGTTGTTTTGTCGGCAAAACGGACAACTGAAGGTAGCCATCCACAATCTTGGTGTTCTCATCTAATAATATGAAATGACAAAACAGGCATCTGAAGGTAAGCGTCCAAAGTCTTGGAATTCTCATTGGTAATAAACAAAAGGGTTTCTTACTAGCTACCAATAGCAGAATCAAGAAAACAAATTTTATAGAAAGAGTTCCTTACCTCTCATTAGACTGAGTTATCGATGTAAGGAGTTTTCTCATACTTTGTGCTTCCAGGGCTCCTCTGTAGTTTAAGATTCTACTGTCATACATTCTTTGGATAAATTCGAAGAGACTATGAACCGTCATTTGATTCTCCATGGATAATCTACCATTCTACTCATGTACATTCTTTGCATAACTTACTATGAAGCATCTCATGTGGAGAACAGAGGGGAGTAAATGATTTTTATTTAGTGGATTGAATTGTTTAAGACCAACAAGACAAGAAATGGTACCATGACAAGTCAATTAGATGCAATAGGCACGCGAATGAGAAGAAAATAAGGCAAGGAAACTTGAAAGAAACAAATTTGGAAACAAAGAAAAATATTTTATACATTATATATTTGCCTTATTATGCCTTAAATACAATGAAGAAGTGGCTTTCTTCTAGAGAAGAATAAACTTCTTATAAGCTGGAGATGTTTTTGTTACACTGTTGCTAACATGCTAGTAAGAGTTAGATGGTGAAGCACAAAAAAATTTGCAACCCTCCCAATGTCTTAAAAAATCGACAATTGAAGGGATATAAGAGCGGGCTAGCATTTCAACAGTAGGAGCTCCTGCGTGCCATCAACATGCTCCACCATATTCCTTGACCTTTCCATGGAGAAGTCCCTCGACAATTGCGAAAGTGTCGATGCATTGATTTGGAATTGTTGATCATAAGCCTGCAATTACAACATTTTTAGTTACCTTTCGATGATCTTCAGTTATTTATTTATTTTCCCATAATACGGATGAACTTTTACACTTGGGACTGGCCAACTGACAACCATGTCCTTGTCATCATTTTCACATGAGTGTTGAAGACATGCTTAATGTTTGTCCAAGCAACAAGTTGAGATATTCCAACATGGTACTCATTGTTGCAAAAGGATGAGGACTTAAGGGGTAAGGAAGTACGCCAAAATTCTTTCCCATTAGTCGAGCGTTAGGTGCATTCATATGAATGATAAAGGACAAGAGCTCTTGGACCACATGCACATATGTCGTCTGGCACCGACATCTTTTCTTTTAATTTATGCGTGAAAATCCTATGGACCACAACAAAAGAACACCACTCCCTCCTCCCTCCCCTCCAACAACATCCAGAGAAGAAAAAGATGGAGTTTTGCTCTAAGGGCTTTGCAGCTAACCCTCTTCAAACTGGTTCAGGAGGGCTATAATATGGCTTTGTAAGAGTTTATCTATGAATGAAAATTATTTATCCTTCAAGAAGAAAAAAAGAACCCACACTTAAGATTATATTCTTCGTTCTAAGCATTTTATTTTGGGGATATTCGACGGATATTCCTTTTTCTACCGAGAACTAAAGTGGGAACTTATGGAACTATGGACCCTCGAGAACGGAGTTGGGAACGGGAATGGATTTGGGAATTTGGTTCCCAGTAGCTATGCCATGCACACCTGACATCTCTTGAGCTCAATCTCAAACGGGCAACTGTTTCGTAAGTTAGTGTGGTTACTTCCCATGGACGTTAAAATACCATATATCTTTCTTGGAATCAAGCAAATATTTCTAGCTTGTATAGATGATTTTCTTCATATGTGATTACGTGCACGGACATGCACAACAAGCTACACATGTTCAAACACAATCATATCCCTATTACTAACTGTATCATTTCTTTATATTCCACCAATAACATCAATGGTCCTTTTATTCTATGGTCATGTTTTGGAATCCTCGAACACATACACAAAAAAGAAATATAAAAATATCTACCACCCAAAAAGTAAAAGCAGAAACGAAACGAAAAGAGAATGTTAAGATGCTCACCTCATGATGGGGAACCTTGGCAAAATCCTGCATACACCTGCACAAATGCACAAACCAAGATTAGAGATACACTCAAAAGCCCAAATCAGAGCTTTGAAAACATGGCTATGGTGGACAACCTGGGTGCCTGAGTATTCCACAAAGAATCAGAGCATTGGAAACTTGGATCTAAGAGGCCTGCCTTCCAGTAGTCTTCGTTGTACCTTAATCTCTCGAAATCTGACATTTCTGATCAACAAGGCACACAATTCGATTAAAACTCATAAATTTTATAGTTTTAAAGCCACAATTTCGTAGATTCGGGTCTGTACCTGATGCACTACTTCTATCTGTGGTCTTCACAGTCCTATACATCTGCAGTTGGAAAAAGGAGAAGTACTTTACTCGCTTGTCATTTGTCCAGCAAAGATGCAGGATATTTAAGACAACTTAGTTATTCTTTTTTCAATACTAATTTAATCTCATCAACCTGGGATACTTAACATGAAGGAAGATTTTAAACACAGTAAGTAAACTAAGCTGTGTACAATTTGGATCATAACAAGAAGAATCTGGCATCAACTACAGTAAGCCATCTGTCAAGAACAAAAGCAGTTAATGTATGATGCAATTTGAAAATAAGCAAAGGTCTGAGTGACAGACAAGCCATGCCTTCCATGAATGCCAGGCAGGCCTGTCAATCTACAAGCTTTTGAATGGAGGCATTGAATGGAGGCATGGCCCTTGCTTGCATTAAAGGAGCAGAGCTTTCTTTTGCAAGTGTTGAGAATGTTGGCACTATCTGACTAAATGCTGCAAATTGAATAAGTACAAACCCTGGCCTTATGAATGCTCATTCTCTGGGACCATTTCACACTTAGTCTATGGACCCCTCACCAAACCAAATAAAGATGCAACCCAACTAAAGATTGCAGCAGTATGCACTTTTATACTCATATTTGTCTGGCTTCACTCCTTTGGACATGGAAGTAATACCTGCAGATGGCTTTTTACATGAGCAAGTGTGAGATCCTTCACATTCATGAGCTCCAGTACTGTTTTTGGTGTTGCTCCTGATCATCATATATACCAAAGTTAAGGCTGGTCAGCTATCAAATCTAGATTCGGACTTCACAAACAGTACAATTGTAAACGGATAAGAAGAAGACAATTAAGGATGTATTAGAAAGGAAAGACAGACAAAAGTGAAGTTTCTATCAAGAATCAAACAAGATGAAACCAGATTGGCAAGAAACTGGTACTTACATAATGCACAGATGCATGCATGCTATACGATTTGCTACTGCAACTAAAGTGTGTGAAAGTTTAAATCAAGGGATCAAACAAGATGCAAGCCAGATTAAAAGATAGAGAATTACATAGAAAAAACAAAAGATGCATATGCATGGCAGCAGGCAGACTGCAGAAAAGTAAGCCGGAGCAGTAGGTACCTTTCAATCAAAGTAATCTGCTACCAGATAAATTAAACAGAATCAAAGAGGACCCATTAAGCAAACAGACCAGAACAAGAATCAACAGATCCAAAAAAAGGACATTCATCAACAGAAAAAGAAGCAATTTGCAGAAAAAATACACAAGTAAAGTTCTGCAGCTCATACTTTCATGTCCTCCTAGCATATCGACAGCACGAACAAATAAAGCATGAAGGCTAGTAGTCCATCTCATTCTTTGAGCTCTGATCGTCCGTTTAGGAGGAAGCTTGCCGATAGTTCTTGATCTCATATTAAGCTGATGTTCTTGGGACTTCCACGACGGAGAAAAATAAGGGCTGGACATGGAGGAGAAAAAAGGCCCCTGCCCATTTGCCCTGGTGTCAAAATTAGTTGGAATAGAACCTCCTCCCATTAAATGAGGCAAACCGTTGCTTAACAACATCTGTTGATTTCGCAGCTTTTCTAGCCCCGGATAATTCAAACCCGCTTGAAATGGGTCTTTAAACTCGGCCATCAAATTAGAACTCAAATTTGATCCCATCCAAGGCTGCAAAGAAGAAAAATAATCAGAAAATGGACGAGATCCGGGTTGCGCAGTTGGGTTCTGGTGATAAAGCCCAATCGGAGGCTGAGCCGTATCTTGATGAGGAAAATAGCTGCCTAGGCTTAGCATTGTAGAAGTTTGAGCTCTGCCCAATTCACTATTGCAGCTTCGTGAATCTGCCGTAGTAACGCCGGACTTGCTCGACAAAATATCCGTGGAGTTCTGCATTGGATGGAGATTTTCAACATTGGCTACGGAGCTGCTGGGCGGGCTAATTTGAAGAGACAAATCTGGCCCGCCTTTTTGCGCACAAGGCATTTCAGATCTAGCCTGGATTTTTGAGACTGCTGCATGATCGAAAAGAGGAGCCATTGCTCTCGAATTGAGCCCACAAAGATTGCCAGCAAACATAGAATTGGATCAGCAGTTGAATTGATTCTGATTCAAAAAGGATTTAAAAAAAGGCTTAAGCTCCAGATTCACTATATCGCGCAGCGGTGACAGGTATGGATAGTAAAAGAAACAAGATGATCAAATACATAGAACTCGCAGTTTGCCGGACCAGAAGGGGATCAAAATCCAAGAACATGTATCAGATGTTTTGCCGGAGAGGGTATGGACAGCCTACATGGTACAGGCAAATTTGGATTGAAATGCAAGTAAATTCGGAGGCGGGTATCAGGCAGACCAGGCAAGGGGACGAATTTCCAGCGATGGCGAGAAGAAACAAGACAGAATGAGGACAAAGGCCAGGGCGATGGAGATAAACAGAATGAGAATTGCAAGTCTGGCGAAAACAGAATGAGAACTCCGAAGCTTGCGATATGTTTAAAACCCAAGACGGAAGAGCCTCTGTAAGGATCGGAAGGGCGAGTATTATATGCAGCAGGATGAACGCATTTGAAGGAAGAAATAAAAAAGTGCCTAGTAAGGACAAAAGCCCGCCATCGCCATCGCTCTCTCGTCGAGTGTGAAAACGAATGGGCCGGAGAGCACGTGCGACGGAGGGCCCAGATGCCTCCCGCGTGTGACCCACAATGCTCAAATCCCGGCGCCGGAAGGTTCTTTTCAGGAGTAAATCTAGAAGCAAGAATGTACGGCGGTGAGATTCCGGTCGGCGAGTCGCTTTTCCGTATCGAAACGAGCGGCTTACCTACGCCGCATGGTCGTATTTGCGGCGGGGTAGGGTCGGGGGTCGCGTGGGTGGCTGATAATGGGTTGCGGTTATCAGCCGTGTAATAGTGGGCCATTGGGGGGGCGAAAAGGGACGCATTTTTGCATGAAATTTTGGATGCTTGCTTGGCTTGATGGCCGCCTTGGTCCCCCTTTTCCATTTCCTAAGCTTGTCATTTCGGGACCTTTAACCTCAGCCTCCCAATTCAATTCAATTCTTTCCTCCAGCTCTTTTTTATATTCCTTGCCTGTCTGCTTCCACACTGCTCCCTTCCA